>NCQV01106389.1:0-13654 GCA_002740545.1 Lophocereus schottii | reverse complement strand
ATTGTGCAAATTGTGGATAATTCATGTAAAGCACGCCAAAAGTTAGGCACGTTAACCTGGAAAGCCTTGGAGGATAACCCGGGATAACCATGAAGCACGGATCAACAAGTACAAAAATTGTGGGAGAAATAAAGAAAATGAACACTATAGAAATTTGACATGGGCTGCCAGCGCTAGGTGGCAAGGGCTGCCAGTGCTAGGCAGTAAGGGCTGATAGTGCGAAGTGGCACGAGGTGCCCATGCTAAGTGGCAAGGCCCTGCCAAATTCTATTTTTGCTATATTTTATGTGCAGAATTCCCTAAACTTGGCACAGCGTGCTCGTGCCATGTGGCACGACCATGCAACCTACTGTCCTACCTTGCTTCTGTTGTTGGCTTCCAGAGGTTTGGCATGGTTTGCCCGTGCCACTTGACATGACCATGCCAAACTTGCTGCGTAGGGATCTATTTAAAGCCCCTTCCCTCATTTATGTGGTTATCTAATTTTTAGATTCTAGGAATAGGGTTTAGCTAGAGTTTAGGAGAGAGTAGTGTAGATTTACTTTCATTTTGTAGCCACATTTCAAGATTAATGAAATTTTGATGCAATTAGCTTTCTTTCTCTCTTTAATCTTCATTTTCATTCAAGTTCTTACTTTGTTGAGTTTTTTTACTATTTTAATGCCCAAATTTATATGCTTTTGTTTGTTAATGGAGTGCAATTAGTGCCTCCCTTTCTTTGTCATCTTTCTATTCTCTTATGTACTCTTGATCCCTCATTCTCTTTCTTGAAGAATGCAAATTTTAAGCTTTTTCTATCTCCTCCATCTTAGGCTTTGAAAATGCACTTTTACAAGTTTGAGTTTTTAGCCCTCAATGGGTTAGATTAGTAGTAGTTGAGTTAGACTAGTGAGAATCAGTGAAAAATCCACCTCCAGTCATCACCCACTTGCTCCAACAAGGGCTTCAACCTCCATTGTTGGATTTTCAATGTTTTGAGGCACTTCCCTTTCTCTCTCTTCTTTTAGTTAGTAAATTTCATGTTTTCTTAGTTAACTAGATGCTTTGCTATTTATTGCTAGTTAATATGCTTTTTTTTGTTGATTTTTTTAATTATGCTTTGTTTTGGTTTAGTTAATTAATCTTATTTCAATTACAATTTGTGGGTAATTAGTTTTGTTAATTACATTTACTGGGTCAAAATTAACTTGATTTCTACACCGTCCTAGAGGACAACTAATTCTTTCACCTACTCACTTAAAAATACAGCCAACACTTATTTTTAAAACCTTACCCTAATAAACAGTTTTATCCAACCTCTAAAGTATTGGGGCAGTGAGTGCCAATCTTGATAGTTAAGAGGACATCGGCTAGGCCTTCATGCCACATCAACAAGGAATCTATTTCCTGCCTTCTTGATTGGTTTCAACAACTTGTCAAAGGTATCATAATCCTTTTTAGAGGAACTAAGTTATATTGGGCTCACACACTAATTCTCCCTTCAAACTTTCTAGCGTCGCCTTGTTCATTGGGTTTTAAAAACAGAATATGATAAGCTTATCATAGTTGACTACAAACTTTAAGGCTAATATAAAAATTGTGGAAATTCAATGGCTACATGATTATTTAAGATTCCATTACCGATGATCAGTGCCTCTCCATCATTGTTAAAATCTCTAGGGATGCTAACAAGAGAAGGATTAGCATCAATTGAAATCCTTGATTCAAAAGCATTTTCTTTATTAGGTTCAACATCATCTTCTTCTAAATCAGGGATCCTCTCAAATCTTCTAAGGATACATCTTCGCCTACTAGAGTTTCATGTTTATGATATTGAACATATTCTTCTAAAGTAATCCTAGATTAGAATATGAGTAATGTGCCTAAAGATTTTTATGAAACACATGTTAGGTCATACCTAAAAGGGGAAAAATAACAACAATAGCAACTCCTCTTAGTGTAAGTCCTACTTTCAGGAGATCCAAGTATAGGCAGCCTTACCTCTGTAGACACCTCTGCATACATAGAGGTTAATTCTAAGAGACTTAATTTTTTTTTAAAGAAGTTAAAACATTTGGTAGACAAAACGTTTGTAAAAAGAAGTGCTTAAACAACAGTAAAATATAAACAACATATGAGAATAGAGTAATATCCCTCAAATAAGGTGTGATGGGACAAATGGGTAATAATACCCTCGTTAAGATAAGAGTACTACGAGTATACAAACATAAAATAAAATATTGTCCAATACAACACAACAACAATACCTAGCATTCGTAAACCAAAGGAGCATTAGGGAGCTAGTCATCTATGGTTTGCTAACTTAATCCCAAACATCCACATATTCCTTTCTTGAGCCATGTCTTCTATCAGTCGTACAAATTCTAAATCATTCTTAATCACCTCGTTCCAGTTTTTCTTACGATACCCTCTGCCTCTTCTATAATCTAAAATGTTAATCATGTCACAGCTTCTCACGAGTGTATCCATACTCATCCTTTTCACGTGACCAAACCATCTTTCATCTCATCTTCAAGTGGTGCTACCTTTAATTTGTTTCTAATCATTCCTAATCTGATCCAATCTCATATGACCAAACATCTATCGAATCATTCTCATCTATGCTACAATTAACCTTTGAACTTGGGACTCGTTTTATTAACCAACACTCGGAGTTATACAACAATGTTGGTCTTACTATCATACGACAAATTCTTCCTTTTAATCCTATAGAAATCCTCTTATCACATAGTATAATAAAGCTGGTCTTACTATCAAAGGGAAAAAAGAAAGTCAGAATCAATAAATATATATCAATTTTAGAAGTTATAATTTACTAAGGTACTATAGATAAATAAATCAGGCAAATTCACACATGTTCTAAGTCACAACAGTTTTAGAAGCTGATATCCATCTTTTTCTCCTGTCCCAATTGTAATGATTTTCTTTATTTCAAAAAAGGCCCACATAGAGCACAATGGCATGACATGACATGCTAGCAACAATTTTTTTACCTGCTATATCAGTTCTAATTAGACCAGGTAAAAACTAACCTAACTTAAAAATTAGACCCGAATTCGCTCAAAAAGATTGGGTTTTGAACACAATTTTCTTAACCCGAGTCTGAAATAAACTTAACCTGAAATACCGACAAGGTAATGGGTCAAAACCTAGCCAAACCGCTGACTGATACCAACATTATATCCTTATTGTTTGAATTTTCTCTAATTTATCCCTATTAACAATAATGGTTAGTCATTTCTATTGAGTATTTTAACAAGACATTATATAACTATTGCATCCCTTTATAAGTTAGATAATAATCCCCTTTCTTTCTCTCTCTGTTTTTTAAGAACAACATCGCACATAGCTTATAAATGAAAAAACATTAAAAATGGGAATGAAATTGCGCGAAATAATTATATATATTTAGAAAAATCAATTTAGAAGAAGAACATAAATACTAAAGATGTGTAAGTTATACAGTTAAACAAATATGTATAATCATTTTTTAAATTAGTTACTTTATAATAATTCAAATTTTTGATGTTATAACGAAAAGATAACATCTTGTGCTGCTTTAATTCCATTTTATTTGGCTTCCTTTGTAACTAGTCTTGAGCTATGATGCCAATGGTAGTAAAAAGGTCGTATGTGTTTGTAATGTGGTCGGCCTATTGCTAAAGTTTTACCTAATTAGATATTGGTAGGTTAGTTAACAAAACTATTGAATTATTAAATGGGTTATTATTGGTAAAAATGCTCTAACCCATTAACATGTTCTAGACGGGTTGACCTATAAATGATTGGACCCGTTATTGATCTTAATTCAATGTATGGCTCGATCCACTCAACCCAAAGGGAGCTTGACTCTCTTATCACCTGTACCTGACGTTCATAAATCAGTTTGAATATTTTTAATGTTTTCTTGAGAAATAATGATTACTTTTCATTAAATACTAGAATTTTGAGTAATTGATATATAGAAATTTTGATTTTTCAAATCTCACAAAAAGCCGCTCTAAACCCATTAGGTCGATCCGAAACCCGTAAAATTGAAATGCATCTGCTTATATTTTACCGAAATAGGAATACACCTTATTGTATTTAACTCGAGTTGAAATCAAAATACACACAACCAATATTTAACCCACGCACCTGAAATGACAGGTCTAGTTTAATGCAAACAACACCACACTCATAGATGTAGTGTGACACTATAGTTGCTCAATAGTGTAGCAGTTGTTATACTCATGTAACAAAACCAATTTGTAGTCTATAGCAAGAGATTGATATGTAAAGGCAACAATAAAAAGGAAATAAGTAGCACACTAGTATACTCAATAAATATGTGATCTTTCCATTGTGTGGTGTTCCGTCAGCTTCTGCTATAACGTGATAGTTTTTAGTCTTCTTTGTCACATCTTGGGCTGAGTGTTGAATCTACACCCACTGATATTGAAGCCTTTCATTCTTTTAGCTATGGTGTTTGGTCCCTAAGCCACAGCTGTTAGCATTTTCAATTTTGGTTCATTAGCATCCATATCAAGAACCTAAACAATCAAACACTCACAATAGTAATTCATATAGTCATGCTTCTAAAGAAAAATCATTAGAAGATTTCTAAGTTACTGTTTGTTCCAACAAACTAGGAAAGTCCTCAAGTAGCCAGCTTTGCTTAATCTTATCACCAGGCTCTTGCGAACAAAATCCCTTACGTGCCTCTAAAAAATACCTACAATTAATAAAAGTGATCATATGAACACTAACGTTTAACGTTTATCAGCATAGGATGCAGACTAATTAAACTAACCTATAATAAAAGTCCATCTTGTCAAGGTGGAGGAGCTCGTATTGATGGGCTTGTTTATAAATTAACTCATCTATTTCCACCATTACAACTTGTCCTTTAGGTTGTCCACCAGTACCAAACAAATACATTTATGCATTGGGGATTGTCACTCCTTTGTGGACGATTAAAAATATATTCTACCACCTTCAAAGTATCTAGAGCAAAAGGTTGTGCACTATTGCACGATGTATCCTTCAGCCATGCATTCCTCAGGTTGTGCTTGATTACGAACATAGCCTTTCAACCATGCCAAATAACATCAATTTGCAACTAGTATATGATTTCCATATACATAGCCAAAATAAATAAATAGATAAATATAGCCATGTAATTTAAAACCTCACTGCTCTATAAGGTATATCCATCTGTAGAATACAAGCCCTCCGAGCTTTTCTTTCTCTGTCAAGTGCACAATCAGATGTACCATAATGGTTAGAAAAAGCTAAGGGGAACATTTTTTTCTATATGGCGTAATGTGAGAACCACATTATTTTGTAGCTTATCCAATTTCTTAACATCCAACTTTTTTGCACCTAATTGCTTAAAATATGCAGACAGCTCATAAGCCAAATCTACAAAATTGTCATTCTTAATTCTCGAAATGTAATTAGATGTAAATCTTGCATTAGAATATGGAATCATAACTCTTCAAACTAAACAACTTGTGCTTCTTCAAACTAACACATCAAAAGATATTGCTCGCATATCCATTTCGCACCTTTAATTATTTCATGTCTTCCGGGAAACAGGTTTTCTCATTACCAGATAAATATTTCCAGGCAGGACGTACATGATATTTGTGATTCGGCAAGAAAATGGGTGGAGATCAGGTCTTATGTGCGTTGCTTAAAGATGTTGTAGAGCTTTCTAGTTATCCTTGCTTTTTCCTTCTAAATTTAACGAAGTTCCTAACAAATAATAACACATGTTCTTTTTGATATGCATCAAATCCAAATTGTGATGAAGATTGTTATACTGTCAAGATTCAAGTTTAAAGAAAATGCTTCGTTTCTTCCATATTTGTTCCTCCTCCCTCTTATTAACATTCATATTGGATTGACCTTTTCCATATGCGTATAGTTTTTCCCCTAATTGTGTAAGAACACTTGTTCCTATGAAAGGAGTTGGAGCACTCCCAAACTCTACAGTTTCATCAAATTCGTCCTTATCATTTCGAAAAGGATGGACTTCTAGTAAAACTATCTACAATGGCTTATACAGTGGAATTTATAATTTTCCAACCAAACTGATTTAATTCCTTTCCCACAAGATGGACATGTAGAACAACCTTTGGTACTCCACCTAAGTAGATTAGCATATGTAAGAAAGTCATTTATAATAGAGTAAAGAGCCCATCGCAAGGTAAATCTTTTCATTGTGTATGTAACATATGCATATACACCATCCCATAGTTGCACTAACTCTTTAATAATGGTCGAAGATATACATCAGTGTCCATACCTGAAACCTTCTGTCCGTGAATAATCATCAATAATATAAGTGAGGACTAGTTGATGCACAACCAAAGGGGCAAATTATATGGAATTAGTAAAATTGGCCAAGTGTTGTGCATGCTTCTCATACACAAAAGGAGTTTGAACTCATCGCTAGCTAGCCCAATCCTGATATTTCGAGGGTTAGGTGTAAAATCAAGATATAGTTCAACGAACTATTTCCATGCCTTTGCATTCGCAAGATGCCTCAAAATCTCATCATTTGTACAGTACTTATTATGTCAAACCATATCCTCAACTATCCTAGATGATTTGTAAAGCTTAAGCAGTCTAGGAATGAGGGAGAAGTAATGTAAGACCTTGGCTGGCAATTTCTTTTCATTGTTCTTCTATCATAAAGAACCATACTTCTCACACGATTCTTATCTTTCCCTTTCATGACAATATATAATGCAATCATTTAGAACAAGCATGTATTTTTTTCATGCTCAAGTCCTAAGTCCTTAAGTAATTGCTCACAATTACTCGATGATGATTGGAAATGATTGATTTGGGAAACAATAGAGCCTAAAAGTTAGTGCAACATATTGAATGACTTAGTAGACTAACCATACATGCAATTTAAGTGGTGTAAGTGTAATAGAAAAGAACGTTTTGAAAACTTTGATCCTTGGTCTAGTAAAGAATTTAGTTGAGAGAAAGAATTTTGACATAATAGCTAGGCTTGATAGCCATGTATACTGCTTTGATTTCTCTTATTTTCTTTAATGCACATGGAGGCTATTTATACATAATACAAGCTACCTTAATTCTATCCTAACTTGGAAACCAAAGGATAATCCAATGGATAATATCTTATCATGATATGTAAACAATGTCTGATACAAGTATTTGTTCCTCATAGGTATTTGCTTCCTAATACCCCCCTCAAGTTGGAGCGTGCAGGTTGACTATGCCCAACTTGCTCTTAAGGAACTGAAATTGTCGTTTTCTAAGTACTTCGGTAAGAGTATTAGCGGGCTATTGCTGCAAGGGAATATGAAAGAACCTAAGCAACCCCAACAATAGTTTTTCTCAAATGAAGTGGCAATGAATTTCAAGGTGCTTGATACATTCATGGAAAATGGGATTCTTCACAATGTGCATGTCTGCTTGAATATCACAATATAACTTCATAGGTTGCTCATGAAAAATTCCCAGAGAGGCTTGGAAACTTCGTATCCAGATAAGCTCGCCAGTAGGTACTATCATTACCCTGTACTCTGCTTCTACTGAAGATCTGGACATAGTTGCTTGCTTTTTTAGTCCTCCAAGAGATGGAAGATCCTCCCAGAGTCATAAAATATCCTATTAATGACCTTCTAGACAGGGGACAAGTTCCCTAATTGAAATCACAATAACCAGAAAGTTGAAGGTTATTCTTGACATGAAGCAACATGCCTTCTCTAGTGCTGCCTTTTAGATAGCGTTGAACCCGTCGTGCCACCTTCGTATGTTCTTCCTGTGGGGAGTGCATAAATTAAGACAAAATGTGTATATATAAATCAAATATGATCAGGTGATGGTAACATAAATGAGCCTTCCAATAAAGCGACGATACCTAGACTCATCATTCAACACTCTCCCTATGGCAAGGGCTAATTTGTGATTTTCTTTAATGGGAAACTAGGTAGGTTTTGCTCCCGGAAGCCCACATTCATCTACAATCTAGTGCTTATTTTCGTTGACAAAAAAACATGCCGTCTGGCCCCCTGGCAACCTCAATACCAAGGAAGTATTTTAGAGGCCCTAAGTCTTTATTGCTAAAATAGACATTACGATAATTCTTGAATGCTTTTGAAGCATGTTCATTGCTATTGACCAGCATAATATCATCAACATAGACTAGTAAAGGCATAAACACCTTATCCTTATGATAAATAAATGGGCAGTAGTCGGCGTAGGAGTGAATGAACCCATGCTCACATAGTTTGGACGAGAGCTTGGCGAGCCATTGTCTTGGCAATTGACGAAGTCCATATAAAGACTTCTTTAGGCGATGAACTTTGGTAGAAGAGCTAGAAGAGAATCTAGGAGGCATTTCACATAAACTTCTTCTTCTAAATCTCCATGTAGAAAAGCATTATTCCCATCAATCTGATGCAACTCCTAGCTTTTCGCCACTGCGACTAATAGGAAACAACAGGCACAAGTTATCTTGGTGACGGATGCAAAGGTCTTTTTATAATCGAACCCTTCAACTTGATGATTTCCACAAATCGCCAATCTTGCCTTATACTTTTGAACACTACGATGTTCATTGTAGTTGACTCAGTAAACCCATTTGCAACTACTGGGATTTTTGCTAAGAGGTACCTCTTCAATCGATCAAGTATCATTCTTTTCTAAAGGTTTAATTTCTTCAGCCATGGCTTTTCACCAGTGAGAATCTTTGACCACTTCCTAAAAATACTAAGGCTCAGAAAGTTTTATTAGAGCTGCTGACATAATTTGCGATAGGATAATGCATACCTGAGGATATATTTTGATGTGGGATAGCATCAGAGGAGATATGTGGGTCATATGGGTCATTGAGGCTTGCACTATAGCACAAGTAGTCATCATACCGAGTTGGACATTTGCTGGATCACGCTATTTTGTGTATATCTTAGCCCACTTCATCTTGGGAATGTGCAGATGCATTAACCACTAGCTGTGCTGCACCATCTGGGCCCAGTGCGGACTAGGATGGCCCAACAGAGACTGGGTTAGTCCATGTGGCTTGCATAATTGGTGGATCGGATTAGGATCCCACAACCCTTGCTGGGCTTACGTAAATGAGCTACTAAGAGCCAGCTTTGGCCTCCACCTACTCTACTTCTGTTGGGGTCATGCTTGTGGCCTTCTGCAGCCAGTTTTTGGTCTGTTTCTAGAAACCTTGTGCCTGTCCGCTTCAATTTTTGCTTCCCCATAGTCATGAGCAGGTGATGGAATTTGAGCTAAGCTATCTTCATCAAGCAATTGCTCACCTTCATCATCATGAAAATTAGGAGATACAAAATCTGGACCCTATGGCACATGAGAAGGTTTGTTGCTTGTCATTGTTTAGAATAAAAACACACATTCATGGAAAATGACATCTCGACTTACAAAGATTTCATGCATCTCCAAATCATAGACTTTCCAACCCTTTTAACAAAAAGGGTAACTGATAAAAATACACCTTCGACTTGTCAGAGGAAACTTATCTTTGGTTCTCTTGATTTTGCGAAGCAAAATGTACCAAATACCTTAATATGGTCATAGGAGGGCTCCTGATGATAAAATAATTTTTAAGGTGTTTTCCCTTTCAATAATTTGCTACACATTTTATTTAGTAGATGGGCGGCTGCAAGTCCACACTCACCCAAAATTTTGCGGGTAAATTTGCTTGGAAAAGTAAAGCTTGACTCATATTCAACAGATGTCGATGCTTCAACTGAACTCTTCCATTTTGTTGGGGAGTATTAACACAACTACTTTGGTGTAAAATTCTATTTTCTTAATAGAATTTTCGCATGGGTCTTGATGTGAAATTGGATCCACAATCACTTCTCACAACTTTAACATTACTCTTAAATTGTGTTTTGGCCATGGCTATAAAACCTTTTAGTCGGTCACTTGTAATAGCTCGACCCTAAATCATGTTTATTTATTTAATTAAGTTATATTATTAATTTTTCACATTTATTTATCTCATTTATCATCCCAGTTGGGAGAATTCATTTTGGGCTCCACTTTGCAATTTGAGTTTCATTTACTGAAAATAATTTTTTAGGAAAATTGATATTAAGCCTCAATAATTATGATTTGAAAAGATTAAATTATTTTTCATGATATCACATTTAATTTCAAACTTTTTAAAAAATTATAAAAATTAATTAAATTAATCGCACCCGATTTGAGATTTTTCATAAACCCGAGCTCATTTAAGGCCAATTTTGGCCGAACAAGATTGCACCCCTTTTTACTTAGCTAATTACCATCATTAGGTTAATTATAATTAACAAAAAAAATCTGATTTCGGAGGATAAATCTCACCCAAGTCTTTTACTTTGCCTTCATTTCATTTCTAGCCAAGTGAAGTGCATAAACCACCTAAGCAAGCAAGACCATCTTCTTCCTCCTCCACCTCCTCCTCCATGGCTGACCTTTGCCCAACCTGCTACCGCCATCTTCTGCCTCCAGTCAGGGTTGCTGCCGGCCAGCCCCACCACCACTAGCACCAAACACAATACCACCTTCACATCTTCTTGTATTCAAGCTTAAGTGAGGTAATCTTTACATCCAACTTTATATAACTCTTGGTTTTATGTTAGTTTTGATCATGAATCATGTTTTTTTGATGCAATCAAGAATTACTTTGATGTTTTATTGGTTGGATCATCTTGAAAACAAGTGATGGTTGAAGTTGTTCAAGGTCATGCAAGTTTAGGTGGTGGTGATGGATTTTGATTATTTTAAATGCGATTTTATGATCTTTGGTGTTGGTAATAAATATCAAGATGTTTATGCTGATTTATATAAGTTATGGAGTGATTTTAATGGATGGTTATGTGAAGAAAAGATTGAAAATATGTGAGTTAGAGCTGGGAAATAGGCCAGAAATAGGGCTGAATTCGGGATTAAACTCGTACTATTTGGCACATCCCAAATTCATGATTTTTGGTGTAGTGATAGCGTGATGAGTTATCTTTCAATAGGATTTGGAATTACTCAATTTCGAGTTATGTGGACAAAGTTATGACCAATTTACTCAAGACTATGCAAAACACATTGAAACTAGGAACTGAACTGGAACAATAACTTTATGGAAAACTGGTATTGATTGGGTCACTGGAAAATTGTGATTTTTGGTGTATTGATAGATCAATGAGTTATCTTTCAAATGCCTTTTGAATTGCCTTAATCCGAGTTCTGTGGAAAACATTATGGTTGTGTTGCTACGACTGTGCAGATTAGACTGAAATGGTGCATGTTTGTGTTCTACCATAATTTTAAGGACCTTACTGTGGGAATCATACTTAGTGTCCTGCATAAATGTTTTAGGGGACATTATGAGCTTTTCATATTGGAATTTTACATCTTAGTTGGAGGTTGGGAGTGAAAGATATGAATTTTCTACTGTAGACCAGCAAACGGTAACATAAGTGAATGTAGAAATCGAGACATTTGGAAATATTTTCAGAAGTTTCTATACAATTATGGGTATTGCAAGGAAATTACAAATTGTAGTGAGTTCAACAAGTTTGTTGTTGCACTGAAGCTTACTTGTGTTTGAGAACCCAGTTAAGTGAGCATGAAAATGAAATTTGGAAAGTAAGCGGAGTAATAGCTCAAAATCAGTGTCCTTTGGACCAAGTTAGGGTGTTATAAACCATTTAAATTAGTTTGGAAAATAAGCGGAGTTTTTATGAACCTCACAGCACCCCTTGTGGTATAAACCATTTGTCACCCATTTAAGAAGCATTAACCAATCTATTATCCATTTCAGAAGCATCACACTTTTCATTATCCATTTTAGAAATATAAGAAACCCATATTTCATTTATATCAATTACAATCTTTTTCATTATCACCTCAATCATTTTCATTTGATCTATTTTGCTTCAATTTATTGTATTTCAAGTTGAATAACCCTAACTGATTTAAATTAGTTCATTTTAGTTTTTTGTCTTATATTGAATTAAAATCAGTTTATTATATTGAAATACACAAGTTATGTATTCCATTTCATTACTCAATTTCTATTACACCTACTTTTACTTACTTAATTATGCGAGTAAGGATCATTTACTAACTACATATACTTACAGTGACATTTATGAAATAGAGTTGAGGCCTAGTTTATCATTTCCATTGTGCACAAGTATTATCAAGTGAAATATCATTTTAAAGACTTCAGATACGTCCATTTCCTGTATCTTTATAAATCAGAGTTCATTTATCAAAGTATCATGTTTGGTAAGTATATCAACGAATCAGTTGATACAGTGATTTATCAGTTAATTAGTGACCCCGTCAGTTTTCATCTATACGGCTTACGCCCTTCAGTTACTCGCGCGGCTTCAGGCCAGGTCCCCGATCGGCTTGGCAGGTGTACACCTATCCATAGATCGTAACAGTATCAAGGGGTTCACTATCAAATAATAACTAGCAATGCAGTTTTACATTTATCTCATTCACTGTTTTTAACTTAAAGTGAATTGCAAAGCGGGCCAAACTAGTGTTTCAATGATCATTTAACAATTCAGAAATGCATGTACTGAGTTTCGGCTCTCAGTTCGAAATGTTTTCATATTTTGTTTTAGGCAAATGCTCAGAGAATTGCCCTCATGCTAAGAAATCAGCTAAAAAGAGTTAGTGAAGCAAGGAAATTCAGGTGGATCAGAAGTAATGCAGTATATACATACCTTAAAGCTGTATATTGAATTCTTCTATGGATGAAGATGTAGACTATATAGTGATTTATTTTACTATGGTTTATAAACCCTTCATTGGTTAACACTTGATGTGAGTGTATATGTTTGAGGTTATGCTTAGCTATATTATTTATAGCACTCATGTTTCAAGCCTTGTCCTTTTGGACGGCAGTAATGCCCCTATCATTGGGTTATCTAGATTATTATTAAGGGATTTATGAAGGAGGATATAAATAGTGAAACATATTTAATTTGGGGCGTTACATCACTTATCTCACCCTTATCAATCATTAAATAAAGCCACAATGCCCCACTGCCATTGTCTATGATTATAAGAGAGTAATGAGCACCACAAGAACATGGTACCCTATATGAACCCTATATATCACAATGAATAAGTTAAAAAACACACTTAGCTTTATTGAAACTCATAGGGAATTGATTCCCAGTTTGCTTCGCACAATAACAAGTTTCACACACACTGTTTTTGTCTTGATCAAATATAACCCCTAAACTATTTGGAAGTAGAGATAAAACTTCTATTAATGAATGCCTAGCCTCTTATGCCATAAACTGTTGGATTGTGCTGTATCAACCTGATTCTTTTCTAATGACCCATCCTTGAAATAATAAACACGTTCTTGTTGCTCACCCTCTTCAATCAGAGCCCTCATAGTACGATCTAGTACCACACAAAAATCAACAAAAAATATCACACTGTAGTTCAATTCTTTCTATAACTTAGTAATAGAAATAAGGTTGCGCTTAAGAGATGGAATAAATAGGACTCTTCTCAAATTACTGCGTTCTCCTAGTGTCACGGTCTCTTGTTTGGCAGGAAGGGAGTTCATTCCATTCGGCAAACCGATGGAAGCTGTAACGCCCCAAAAATACATGAGTCATTGCCTACATTTAGCTACTTAACATTT
>NCQV01106359.1:1837-12636 GCA_002740545.1 Lophocereus schottii | reverse complement strand
ATCATACTTCGCATGAACTAGAAAAAATTCCTTCAAGCACTTCACCAACACTACCAGTGCAATAAAACAAGAAATAGAAAAATAATAAGAAAACAAAACAAAACAATAAAATGCTTAGTCACGTTTGTAAGACAATACTCAATAGTTAGCAGTTTAGTCCCCGGCAACGGCGCCAAAAACTTGACCACTGTCGCAAGCGCACAGATAGTCGTAGAATAGATAAAAGATATCGTTCCTCAGGGACTAACGTAATCTATCGAGCCTAATCTTATTAGAACATGCTAAGCAAAACTCTATTTCAAGTGGTTTCGGTTAACTACTATAACTGAACTCATCTAAATTAATGAGAGAAAAATGTCTAGGAATTTTTGCAGTTATGGAAGAGAATTGGATCAAAATTTGTAAACATGTGCTATTCTCTAATTGGTTAATCCCTAGGAATTATAGTCTTTTCTAGAAACTTGATCTATTCTTTTAAAATCAATCAAATTCGCCTAAACTAAGAAAACATCATTCTTTCAAACTAATTCGACCTAATTCAAGTTCAAAGTCTTTGATTACTTACTAGACCACTTAACATAAAAATCTCTCTTTCGACATAAAATTATACTAAGTTTGTTCAAGCTGTCCAACAACCAAATGTCATCTTTTGAATGTTCACTCGATTTATTTAATTGTATAAGTAAATTTTGGTTAAAAATTAGCTCACAACATATCAAACAATTGATAGAAGGAAATCAAAAAAATCATGAAAGTAAGCACAATTGAATAAACTAAAATATGATCCAATACACTTCCAAAAACTACTAAATTCCTAGACCAAGAAAACTATTCAAACAAAATAAATGATAAACAAACTAACCAAAAATCGACAAAATCTGAGCGAAAGGGGCTCGACTGAGATGTCCTTGACCAAGGGCTTCAGAACCGCCTTAGGATCAAAACTCTCACACTCAAAACTCACACAAAAGCAACCAAAAAAAAAGCAAAGATCAAAATTTTAGAGAAAATAAACTAAACTAATCTTCAGTAGGCTAACTCTAACTTGCTTTGCTTGCTAGGGATTGCTCTCTTTCCCTACTGAATGTCACTATTTATAGGAAATTTAAGTTGATCTCAGCCACACAGCAGAGGGAAAATGAAGCAGTAGAAGTTACAAGCCTGCCACGGTCCGACTGTGCACTGTGATGGAATCGATTACTTGCTTTTTATCTTGCTCCACGGGCGTAGCAACTCATGGATGACCATGGGGGCGGTAAATAGCGATGTTCCAGCATAATCTTAGTGGCTTGAATCTTGAGGAATGAAATCTTTAATCTTCACATCTTTGTGGCAGTTACAGGCCTACCACTGTCCGTGGCATCCACCATTGTCCGATCGTGGTCTGTACTGGAACTGGTTTCTTGCTATTTTCTTCCTCCACTGGCGTAGAAACTCATGGATGACTATGGGGGAGGTCAAAACACAGCCACTAAAGGGCAATGCTAGGTTGAAAGGCTAAAAATCCTGCAAAACACATAAAACAACTACTCCCAAACATAAATCAAGAATAGGAGAGTAAGCAACGTCATTAAGCACAAAATTCTCCAAAAAAATGAGGCAAAATAGCCCTAAAAAGATGTACATATTAAGCACTTATCAAACTCCCCCATGCTTAAACTGTTGCTTGCCCTCAAGCAACGCAAAAACTAAAAAAGTATACACAACCTCCTTACGATAGACATAGGTAACATTCAAATGGAAAAGCTGAACCAAAGGTAGCCCAAAAAGATACAAAAAATCATTAACAAACAGAATAGGGAATGAAATTTTCAAAAACCTTTTATAGACCACAATGCAATGCTTGAACCAGTCTTCCCCCAAAGCATCAAATACAATCATTCTAGTATATGAAACAAGTAAGACTAGCAAGGCCAGTAGAACCTCACTATAGTTATGTGGCACTCAGTGCTCATGTGTTGGACAATGTATATTTGTGAGGGTTCTCTCAATTCTCATTCCTTAGACACAAATCTACCATATGTTTGATAAGATTCTCAAATTCGCCATCACTAAAATGCAAATACACTAAATAATCATGAGGACTTCCATAGGGATATAAAGGGGCTTAAGGTAAAGGTGAGAGGGGAATAAATATTTTTGGAAATAAGGAGCTAGAAGCCAAACACTTTGTAAGGGCCGCACTTTCTTTCTATTGCCGACTAACTATTTCAGTTGCTGAGTTTATCAAGATGCATTTAAATTACTTTTAATTAAGGATATTATGTCATCTGTGTACGTTTTTAACAATTAATTTCACTGAAAAGAGTGACTTTATTATTATTGTTATTATTGTTGTTATTTATTTAGAAAATTTTTGAGCCGATGCTAACCTAAGCTTTTAAAATTGTTATTCAATTTATTTAGTCGTTTCTCGAATTTAGTAAGGACGTCGATTTTAAGACCTTTCAACCCAAGCCTAGACTAAACAATAACGCACTCGGAACCAGGAACCTAGCTATTGTACCAATTAAACCCAAAAAAAAAGAAAAAGGAAAGAGTAAAAGGAGGGGATGAATTTCGGGCAGAGAAGACCCGAAACCCCAGACCCTCTCTTCAGATTATGCATGTGTAAGGCTGTCCTAAGCTGCTTAGAATTAAACTAATTACTAGCCTGAATACGCTGCTTAAAATAGGTTCGGACAATTTGTAAGCTAGGGCTGAATAGTAGCTTTGAAATAATATATGAACACTTCAAATCGATGCTTGTTTAATTAGTTAATTTAAGCCTGAATGGTAGCTTCGAAATCATAAATGAACACTTCAAATCGATGCTTGTTTAATTAGTGAATTTATGCCTGAATGGTAGCGTCGAAATAATATATGAATACTTCCAATGGATGCATGTTAAGTTTAGTTAATTTATGCCGAAAGTAACTTTGAAATAACCTAATCGTGCTTTGAATCGATATAGGCTAGTTTCGTTAATTAACACTTGAAAATGACTTCGTATCGATATAGGTTAGTTTAGTTAACACATGCTTATAAGCAGCTTTGAAACAACTTATGCTAGTCGTATCATCTTCGAAGGTGTCCTCAAAACCACCGGAGAGTGCCTTCAAACAATGCAAGTAAAGTAACCAATCAATGCTTAAAAGTGGCCTTGCAATGGCCTATGCGTGCATTTAATCGATGCCTATTGAGTTAAGTGAATTTATGCTTGAAACTAACATGAACTTTGTAAGCTTACTTCCTACTTGTCAGTTATGAATGTAAGTTGTATTAATGCCTTGTTAGTTATTTCAGTTCGTTAAGCACTTTATTGAAGTTAATGCGATATATATACATATATATATATATATATATGCTGTAACATGCCATTGGATGGTTGCTGCTCGCTCAGTAAGTTTATATATCGATATTTAATTATAACCTTTGAGTTAGAAATCTATAGTTATAGAATTGAAAACTGAGATGGTAGTTGGATGGCTTGACATTGAACTAATGAGAGTTTTAAGGTTCTTTGTGGTTAGTGCTATGTGAGCAGGGAGCCTGGGTTGTGCTTAACCACAATCGAGTGGATTACAAGGCCATATGTGGCTTATTCTGTTGAATTGATTATGAAGTGATTGAATGTCTTATGTGCAAACCCCCTTCCTTTTATGTCATTAAGTTTCATCATATGAGTAAGGGTGAGTTTGAAAAAGACGGTTTTCATGGTTATAACTAATATTAGCCATAACTATTAGTGATCAATGGCCTATTTTAACTATACAAATGTAGTTTCGGAAGTGAAACTGCTAGAATGGGGGAATCCCTAAGGAATTTAAACAAAACGAGTGCGAAGTATGAAAAAGGATTTCGTTGTGAAAGACAGCAAACTTATTAGTCGTTATAGCCATACGCTTCAAATTGGCTAAGATAATGTGCTTTGGACAATATCATATGAATGATGTTAGCCTGGGGAATAAGTCTTGGTATTAGGAAATAGAAGACCCTGACGAGGGTAATGGTCCAATATGTTATATGTAGGCATCCTAGGAGTAAGAGCTTCAGCGTGAGCATTAGGTCTCACGATGGGGTTGATAATATATCTCACCCAATTAGCACCCTACAATGATCTTATGTCAGAAGTATTTTCCTAAAAATAGAGAAAAGCAGTTGGCAATCACCATTTTAAGTATTTCAGGAAAAAGAAAGTTTTAAGGGCCACTAAGGGGCTGGATTGAATGAAATATGAAAAGTTTATAAGGGTCCTCATACGACCAATACGAAAGAAATTTCTTTTAAAGAATGTGAACTTCAAGAGGTTATGAAAGTGTTTTTAAAGAATGAAAGGAAAATTTTTATGAATGCCTAATGGAACAAATTCTTAAGCATAGTGGAATGTGACTTCAAGTAATGTGTGGCCATATTCATATAATTAATCAAGCATATATGTTTTAAAAGTGCATGATTTGAGTAAGAAAGCTCCAAGCATGTTTGTTGTTCCTTGAAGTGAAGAATCTCTCGTAAGTGAATATCTAGCAAAGGAAAGGCCTACGAGTTGTGTCACATAGCTTAATACAATAATAGTATTACATAAATGCTTGATGTGTGACTATTATAGGTAATATTGTCCGTAAATGATTTTTTTTTTAACGAGTAGAGGAACACTCATTAAGTATTTGGTGGCTCACTCTATTTCCTTTCCCCTTTTTCCCAGATGATGATCGAAAGATCGTGTATGCTACCTGACCTAGGATTTCCAGTCGTCACATGAAAGTATCTTTTGTGAATCTGCATTTTGTGAAGCATTCCCTTATTTTGGGTAAAGAAATGTACGAAGCAAGCATGTAGTTGGCTCTAGGTCAGGTTACAATCTATGTAAATTAATTGAATAAACATTTGTAATGAGATAAGCCTCAAGCCCGAGTGTGTGACTCGTGGGAAAACTCCTAATTTCTTTGAATTTTCTTGTAATGTCACCAGTTACCCCTTAAGTTTTCTTTCAAACTTTATAAATGTTGCAAATATAGGCAGAACTCTTGCAGTTTTGTTCTAGAATTCCCTAACTAATGCAATGTTAGGTCAAATCCTTAAAAGAAGTCTCTAATCACGACAGCCTTAGAGGTCTCCCTTGGGGGATCCTGGCAGAATGACGCCTCTCAGGGGCAAAGGGGTGTTACATTGGGTGGTATCAGAGTCATAGGTTTACATGTGCTTCTAGATGTGACATTAGGAGTTTCGTTGTGTGCAATATGTGCTTTAAAGTGCTTGCATGAGCTTACTATGTGCTTGCATTACATATTCGTGTGCACAAACTAGAAACATGGCTTAGGACGCCCATGCAAACACTTGGTTGCTAGTTTTATTCCTAACCCAGTATGGTGATGTAGGATGGTGTTTAAAATCGTTGATTTTGTATACTTTCCATTTTGGCTGGCTGCGTGGAACGCAGTTATCTTTTGGGAAGCCGTGGTAAGGAGTAACCAGTGGGGACCCTTGCGGGTCACCTAGAACCACTTGACTATCAAATTCATCTGAGAGATGCCTATTACAGGAGGGTGGAGTGAAGTTACTTTCGCACTCCGCCAATTTACCATACACATGAGGGCTTATACTCCCTTCACCTTCAGAGGTTTGGTAGATTTCCTAATATTGGTAGAAGAACAAGTGGGTTTCTTAGGAGACACCCCCATAGAAAGGAGCAATGCCACCAGCCAGCTGGTCAATACAGCCTTAATTGCTCCCGCTATGGGACAACACCTTCCAACCACAATAGTTGAGAGAAATCAAGTTGAACACCACTAGATGAGGCTTCTATTCGCGGAAAACCCTTAGGCAGAGCGATACAAGCGAGTAGCCACGATGTGGATACGCTGGATAGATTCCTTTGGTGTGTAATATCCCCATGGCTGGAGTCTACAATGTTGAGAATGAGGGACTTGGTGGATGGGGAGCCTGATGTGGAGCACTCCCCGACTTTCAGATTGTTCAACCTACTAGCCCCAGATGAGTCTGAAGGCTCGAATGAGCCAATGGTGGATGACAAGAAGATTCCTCATATGATGAATAGAGTGAAGTGTAACCCAAGGTTTGCCAATATATGTGTTGTATCTAAATAAGTCATGGCTAGTGTACCCTCCTAGATAACTTCAAAGTTAAGTGTATCCTTGAAATGAATAAATAAGTAGGGGTGTTGCCCTGATGTTTCATAAAATGTGAATGTATGCTTTTAGTAAGGAAAAAGTAGTGTTTGTGCGACCCGAAAAGGGATCGTGCTAATACTTATAATCTATGAATTCTATTTAATATCGTATTATGCCTTTAAATGCCTTTGACAAATCTATTTTTATGCATAAAACTAAGCAACTTTACATGAACAGTTGTATAGCCAATCCCTCCTTGAAGAGAACCGGTGGCAGAACCAACCACCTTGGAAATGATATGCCAATTCAATAAACTGAAACCATCTAAGTTTGTGGTGGGACCGACCATCTGTCACATGAAGAATGGAGAACTTATTTGTGGTAATGGACTGCCCCGAGGGCTTCAAAGTGCGCCTAGCAACCCTTCAATTTGAAAGAGAGGCTGAATTCTGGTGGGGAACTGTCAAACCCCAAGCTGGTGAACCAGCTTTAACTTGGGAACAGCTGAAAACTTTGATGGATGCCCAATACTATCCTCGAGACATGAAAAGGGCTAAAGAACAAGAGTTCTTATGCCTGAAGCAAGGGCAAATGAGCGTCAAGGAATACACAGTGAAGTTTAATGAGCTTAGCTGCTTTGCACCTAATCAGGTCGCCATAGAGGAAATGAGAATGGACCATTTTGAACAAGGCCTGAAAGGACCAATTAAACAAATGATAATTGGACATGTCTTTAGCAGCTTTCAAGAGACGTACTAAAGGGTAGTGAAGATAGCCCGAGTTATGGAAGAAACTGAGGCTGGGAGCCGACAAATGGGCTTAGCGAAAAGGAGATTTGGCCTAGGAGGATCCCACACTCAGGAGAATAAGAAGTTCAGAAGATTCAACCTTGAGGAGGACCGGGGCAAGAAAAAGCAAGTTACGCCGGGGCAAGAAATGAAGCACTGCAATCAATGTGGGCATATACATTCTGCCTTGTGTAGATACGGTACACAAGAATGCTATGGGTGTGGTGCTACAGACCACAAGATCACAAACTGCCCCGAAAAGGCATGGAATCGACAGAGTAACATATCAGGTTCAGGCATGAGAGCTAATCCAGTCACGCAAAGAGGTCACCCTCATACAAATGCAGCTACGGGAGGAAACCGATGTGGAAAAAGGCCGCCAGCAGGTGGCCGAGTGTTCTATCTGGAAGGTGAAAAGGCAGAGAATCCCACTGCCACTATATCAGGTATCTTCCTTATTAATCATCTTTACGCTCATGTTTTATTTGACTCGGGTGCCACACACTCTTTTAGAAATCCTGTTTTTACAATGAAGCTCGCTAGCAAGCCTGAGGAGATAGATGTGCAATTATATGTAACTACTCCCTTAGGATCTACCTATTACATTGATGTTGTTTTCAAAAACTGTGCTATTAAATTGGAAGGGAGAGTCCTCCCTATAGATCTAGTACATCTAGTATATAAGGTTAGGATGTTATTCTAGGGATGGACTGGTTAACTAAGCATAAAGTAACCATTGATTGTGAAAGAAAGTTGGTGACCTTCTCGACCCCTGATGGAGAAAGAATAACCTTCAAGGGAAGTGGCCACCAAGTGAGCATTCTAACTATATATGTCATGCAGGCATTCAGGATGCTGAAGAAAGGATGCCAGTGTTATTTGTGCGCAATTAAGGCCATAGAACAAAAGGTCCCAGACTTGAATGAAATCCCAATAGTAAGGGAGTTTTCCCATGTATTCCAAGAAGTACCAGGGTTAGCACCCGATCGAGAGATTGAATTCATCATTAAACTTGTGCTTAGAATTGCCCCAATATCCAAGGGGCCCTATTGAATGGCACCTACTGAGTTAATGAAACTGAAAGCCCAGTTACAAGAGTTACTAGATAAGGGGTCAATTCAACCTATGTCTTAGCCTGGGGATCACCTGTGTTTTTTGTGAAGAATAATGATGGGAGTTTAAGGCTGTGTATCGATTATCGGGTGTTGAACAACGTAAAAGTTAACAACAAGTATCCACTCCCTAGAATTGATGACCTGTTTGATCAACTAGCTAGTTCTTTAGTGTTCTCAAAAATTGATTTGAGATTAGGGCACATCAGTTAAACATTAAGAAAAAAGATGTACCCAAAACTGCCTTTCGAACTCGATATGGGCATTATAAGTTCTTAGTATTATCGTGGGCTAACTAATGCTCCTTCCTTCTTCATGGAGTTGATGAATAAGGTCTTTAAACCCTTCCTCAACAAATTCGTAGTGGCATTCATTGATGATATCCTAGTGTACTCCAAGACCAAGGAAGAGCATGCAGACGACTTACGAATAGTGTTGAAAACACTAGAAGAACACAAGCTTTATGCCAAGCTTAAGAAGTGCGAGTTTTGGCTGGAAAAAGTTCAGTTTTTAGGTCATATAGTGACTAAAGAAGGCATATCGGTGGATCCAGTGAAGGTGGAGGTCATATGAATTGGCCAAGGCCCACTAATGTCTCCGAAGTGCAAAGCTTCTTAGGTCTGGCTAGTTACTATAGGAGATTCATAGAGGGATTTTCTAAACTAGCCCTACCTATCACCAAACTACTTCGGAAAAGTAATAGATTTGAATGGATAAGGGAGTGTGAAGATAGCTTTCAGGAGCTAAAGAGACGACTAGTATCTACGCCAATACTAGCAATATCTGAAGACAATGAAGGCTTTGTAATCCACAGTAATGCATTCAAGAAATGATTGGGATGTGTTCTATTGCAAAAGGGTAGAGTCATTGCCTACGTCTCACGCCAATTGAAGCCTTATAAAGAAAATTATCTAATTCATGACTTTGCATTGGCTATGGGTATGTTTGCCTTAAAAATCTGGAGACACTACCTTTACGGAGTAAGGTGTGAACTATATATTGACCACAAGAGTCTGAAGTGTATTTTTACCCAGAAAGAATTGAATATGAGGCAAAGAAGATGGTTAGAACTCCTGAAGGATTATGACATGGAGGTCAAATATCACCCTGGTGAAGCAAAGGTAGTGGCCGATGCGCCGAGTAGGAAATCTACTGGAACAGTGGCCTGCTTACTTATGCAAGAAAAGAGACTCCTGAAAGAGCTTGACACGCTATAAATAGAGATAGTATTACTAGGGGATCAAAGCTATTTAGCAGCGCTTCAAATCTCTTCTCCATTGATTGAGCAAATTAAGCAACATCAGAAAGATGACCCTGAACTTATAAGGATTAGGAAGGGTGTGGAAGAAAGAAGGAATAAGGAATTTTCAATCCAAAATGAAGTACTTTGGCATGGAAGCAGACTATGTGTTCCAAACATAACAGCTCTTAAAAAAAGAGTTGTTAAAAAAAGCACACAACTCTACACTTACTGCTCACCCCAGTGGCACGAAGATGTACCATGACTTGAAAACCCATTATTGGTGGAATGGGATGAAAAGGGACATTGCGAACGTCTTGGCCTGATGTCTCACCTGCCAAAGGGTGAAGACTGAGCATCAAAAACTGGAGGATTACTACAACATCTACCAATCCCAGTGTGGGAATGGGAGCCCCTTACCATGGATTTTGTTGTAGGAATGTCGAAAACCACCGAGCAGTATGATAGTGTTTGGGTAATAGTTGACAGGCTGACTAAGGCTGCATACTTCTTAGCCATTAAAACCACTTTCACCTCTGAACAGCTGGATGATTTGTACATCAAAGAGATAGTCAAAGTGCATGGTGTGCTGCTCAGTAGTGTGTCAGACCGTGACACCAAGTTCATATCCCGCTTCTGGCATGGTTTTTAAAGAGCAATTGGCACAGAACTACATTTAAGTGCAGCCTTCCACCCTCAAACAGGTGGACAATCAGAAAGAACCATTCAAACCTTCGAGGACATGTTGAGAGCATGTGCACTCGATTACGCTAGGACTTGGGATCATAACCTGCCTTTGGTCGAGTTTACGTATAATAATAGATACCACGCCAGTATTGGCATGCCCCTTCTGAGGCATTGTATGGTCGACATTGCACAACTCCTACCTGTTGGAACGAAGTAGGAGAAAGGGAACCGTCCAAGGTAGAGCTAATCGATCAGACGATCGAAATAATCAAGAAAATCCATAAAAGACTACAAGTTGCCTAGAGTAGGCAAAAGAGCTATGCAGATGTTAGGAGAAGGGGAGACCATGTTTTCCTGAAAGTATCTCCACTCAAAAGGAGTATAACGCTTGGACCATTTGAGATTTTGTAGAAAGTGGGACCGATCGCGTACCGATTGGCTCTACCACCTTCATTACAAGGCATTCACGATGTATTCCATGTATCCAGTCTTTGGAAATATGCTCCAGATCTGGCCTATGACATTGGATATAAACCCTTACAGGTCAAAGAGAATCTCACATATGTAGAAGAACCCGTTTGAATTTTGAAAAGAGCAGAGAAGAAACTCAGAAATAGGAACATTCCATACATGAAGGTGCTATGGAAAACACCACAAAGTGGCAGAAGCAACTTGGGAGTTAGAAAGCAAAATGCGTGAAAAATACCCAGCGTTATTTCTATCAAGTAAGCCAATTTCGAGGACGAAATTCTTTTAAGGGGGAGGAGAGTATAGGGGCCGCAATTTTTTTCTATTGCTGACGAACTGTTTTAGTTGCTAAGTTTACCAAGATGCGCTTTAATTATTTTTCATCAAGGATATT
>NCQV01106351.1:0-11288 GCA_002740545.1 Lophocereus schottii | reverse complement strand
CAGGTCGGATTTTCGGATCAGATCAGATTCTGCTAGGTCTATGCATATATATGTGTATGTGCATATATGTGTATATATATACATATACAAACATATATATATATATATATATGTATATATATGTATATATATATATATGTACATATGTATATATGTACATATATATGTATATTTACACATCTCTGTGTCTGTGTTTGGAGATTTTTTTTTTTGTTGAACAATATATATATTATGTGCATTCTTGGTAGGTAGGTCTGACTGCTGTGTTGGGGCTGGTAGCCTGTCAATCTTTTGTCTGACGCAGGCAGCCAATCAGTCGACTTGACAGAGCAAACAAGGAAGAGAGAAAGAGACAGACTCTGTTTGAAGCAACAAAGACTCCAAAGAAACGCGTTCATCCTAGAGAACATGGACATAGGCACTGATTCGATTCTGTGATTCCTTTTCGAAATTGGCTCAACGAGAGTCACCTGCTTCTTTTGCCTTGATTTTTAGGTTTCATCGCCATAGAAGTGATAGAACATCGATTGCATGCAATTGCTAATGAGCTGCTGACCAAAGCTGGAAACCCAGAAACTCAAATCCAGAAATTTGGAAGTTTCACAAGCTTTTGAGAAATGGGCATGGGCGTTAATCAAATAGGCTTGTCCCAAACTGATGGAAAAATGGAAGGTTGGTTGTGCATAATCAGGTCCAATCGGTTCGGTTTGCAGAACTCGCGTATGCGCTACTTTGTTCTTGAGGATCATCACTTGAAAATCTACAAATCAATCCCTGATTCCAAGGATGAGGTTATCTCTGCAGTATGCTCTCCCGCACACCCCCCCCCAAATTTCATTATCTTCAAATCTTGTTTTAAGTATAATTTCCCATTTCCTTCATTATCTTTGAGTCTTGTTTTAAGTCGGAAATGAAATTCCAATGTTTCCTCAATTTGTTTTCTTGTTTATTTTAAGTATAATTGTTAGTACTTCATTTAACTGGATATTGCTGAGTCTGAAGTTTTAATAGCCTCTGGCAGTTTATTCTTTTGTTGGTGTTGATAGCTTCTAGTATGTTGGATACTAGATTGCCTATACCTCGACTCCTAATCCTGCCCTTGATGGAGTTACTCTTGTTTGGCAGACATTTTTACACGGTTAGACTGGAAGGAAATTGAACCCATTGGTGATAACAATGATTTGATTAGGATTGGGCTGGAGTTTCGTAGTGATTCCTGTTCTTTCTTGTTTCTGTCGCTAAATTTGCTCCTTGCAATAACCTATAGCTAAGTAACAATTGTTGATAAATGATAATTCGTGGGCATTGGCGCAGTCTCCTGGGACTTGCTGGTAAGTCTGTTGCATGTATACCATATTCGTTGTGATGCTTTGAGGTCTCAATAGTGATAATGTGAAACCAGAAGATATGTGCCGTTAAAATGTGTGTGGTGTTGCTCTTTTGATGATTGACGTTCCATCTTCTTGGTGGTCATTACGTTGGATGTGTTGAGCATAAGCAACTCGTAGCCATATTGGTTTCGTGCTGCTATCTGAAATAGTTAGTTTTTCTGTCTTACATTGCTGGTATTTTGCAACAGTGAATTTGCGTATCTCAGATGCTGATGCTTGTGGTTGTCCTCCAATTTACCTTTTCAAAGCTAGGCTTGTGAATGTCATTTGCAAATATACTACAATCACCAACCCTTTCCCCCCTGGCTGTATGAGCTAATTTCTTCCAACTTTTGTGCCTCTTTCCTTGTTTGTTTCAGAGTCCTATCAAAAGCACCGTAATAGACTCCTGCATCCGTGTGACTGATGAAGGCAGGGAGAGTATACACAGAAAAGTACGAACTTTTGCGATTCAATCCTTCAATGAGACCCTTTTCTTGCGGGAAATTGAGATAGTTTCTTGTGTATAGAATTTCATTTTTTTAATCCTTCACGTTCTCTTCTTCTTCTTCTTCCCCCCTTTTTTTTTCATTTGTCTAATCTGGCTTGTAGGTATTCTATATTTTCACGCTATATAATACTGGCAATCACAATGATCGACTAAAGGTTTGGCCATTCACTTTCTGCTGGATTTATCATGAGTACTCTATAACTTCCTATGTCTTAGGAAAATGTATATACAGTTAGGGGCAAGTAGTTCTGAAGAAGCAGCCAGATGGATACATTCATTTAAGGAAGCAGCATTAAAGGTTTGAATTGTTTGATGTTGTTCACTGTGCCAGTATCAATCACCAGTTTGGTGTTCATAAAAGAAACTATTCTTTTGCCCATTTTTAGATGTGTCCTGTTGCTGGGATTAATAGCTTGGATTGTCCCAAGAATATGTGGCAATCTTTCAGGTGAGTTTGTTCATCATCTAGCATTTTTCTTAGACAGTAGTGAAGTGACTTCCTTTGGTATATGTTTGGTCCTTTTTATCTATGTCAAATAACTGGTGCGATGATTTTAGTCACTAATACATCATATTCA
This sequence comes from Lophocereus schottii, assembly GCA_002740545.1. Taxonomy (NCBI): domain Eukaryota; kingdom Viridiplantae; phylum Streptophyta; class Magnoliopsida; order Caryophyllales; family Cactaceae; genus Lophocereus; species Lophocereus schottii. Next base: position 8,829 of record NCQV01106351.1, on the reverse strand, counting down.
GGAAGAGGAAAAGAAATTGCAGGTTCCAAATGGGATCGTGTATGTTACATTTACAAGTTAAATCCTATATAAATCTAATAAGTAATGACTTCTGGACTGCGCCATTGGGTTAAGCCTGGTACTGGTAGTAGGATGTTTAGTTTCCACAAGAGCGAACAAAGTTCGATTCTCCCTAAGTTGTGTTCGTGCGTAAGTTTATCCATGCCCCAAAAAAAAAAAAACATAACTTCTGGACCAGATTGAACAGTTCTGGCAGGATACACCATTCTAACTCCACAGATTGGGCAATGGGTTCATCTTCTCGAATTGGCCCAACAACATCTGATGTTATTGCACCATCATCATGGACAATATTTGGTTGTCAGAATGGTAAGCCTTGATGCTTTCCTTCAAATTGCTTCTATTCTGTTTTGTCTTTTTTCCTCTTAGTAGAAGGTAAATTTCTGGTTTAGGTTTTGGTCTTAGGAATTCTTTTTATTTATATTTTACAGGATTACGGCTTTTCAAAGAAGCTAAAGACAGGGAATTTCATGGCAAGGTGAGTAGCTTTGTAGAAATTCCCTTTCCTTCTTTGAACTTAGTGTCAGCTCACTGATCTTTAATATCAAACAGTGGGATGATCATCCAGCAATAATGGCTGTTAGTGTTGTAGATGGAACATCGGAGGCCATTTTCCGAACAGTCATGTCTCTTGGTCCCTCAAGATCACAGTAAGTTTGTCAGATGCTTTATAAAACTTTTCATCCTGAGGAGCATCTGTATGTGTGCTTTATTCTATTCGTATGCTAACTGTTTTCAGATGTCAATTACAACCTTTTTTCTTAAGAATATTACTGCTCGTGGTTTATGAGACAATTGTGTAATTAATATACTTTTCTTTGCCTGAGACTACTCGGAGACCTGTTGCCAATGCTTGATTATAATCTTTTAGGATCTCAATCTGAAGAAAGGCTCCTTGGGTTCACCCATGATCTGCAAAATAATAGATAAGGGTCTAAGTGAACCTCTGTGCTTTGATTAGGAAAAAAGCAATACCATTTAATAAAAGAAATACTAGAGAAGCATCAGGGTACAATTACTATGTCATATGCCTGTGTATATCCCAGTGTGGACATTAACGTCTGTAGGTTTTATGAAATATTCTTGGATCTAGTGAAAGTGAAATCGGAGAACTTATTTGGATTCTCATGTTGTCTCTCATTGAGAGCTGCCCCACATCAAGGTGTTTGAAGTGATGAAATCAATCTAATTCTATAGGCCCTGCAACAGGTCATGGATGTGTGTATATTTGAGGGAGGGGTTCAAATGTAGCAACCTTAGCCCGTAATGCATGTATAGGACTCTAGCTTAAAAGCTGTTGATTGCATTCTAATCTTTCAAAGAAGAGGTAGATGACAATCTGGTGAGGCAATTTGCTTTAGCCCAAAACTGGAAAAGAATTGTCTAAAATCTGCCCAAACATGGAAGTAAGGTTTCAAAATGCAATTGTGAAACCCAATTTTGCAGAAGTGAACTGTGACTCACATGCATAAAGCAGTCGCTCACAATGTTTACCTGCGAATGGGGCCATTAGCATCAGGCCTTGTGATAGAGAATGGGTAGAGACAATGGATGAAGGGAGAAATTTAGGGAGAAATAAGGAAGAAAAGAACTTACATCCCTGTGCTCAAATCAATATACATTCAACAAAGAATATTTAGTCATGATGATAGTTAATCCTAAGCTACGACAAACCATCTATTTATAACAGTTTGTAGACTTAGAATACTGTTAGGAAACTACATAAACCAAACATATATGAAAAAAGAAACTCAATATTACCTAGATACTCCTAAATATCCTTATTTTGATTTATCTAAAATAGCCTATAAATAAACGTGCAGAAATTGCATAAAAATATCAAACTTTGGAAATACTAAAACATGTTTTAGAATCCTAATCTTATACAAATTCGGTTTCTTCTTCATCTGCAATATTCTCCTTGGAAAAAACTCGTTCTCAAGCTTTACAATGAGTTAAAATACTAGAGTTGCCAACATCAGTATTAAGGAAGAAGCAACGAGGAAAAATCTTTGTACTTTCTCCATGAGAAGCAATCTTGAGAGAATTGGATGTAAGTCTTTGATAGCCAAGAGATAGGAACTAATGATATAGGCAATAGAATGAACATCCTTATGTGTTATTCCATGCTTAATTTCCTTGTTCAGAAGTCGACTTTCTGCATCACAGGTCTCTTGAGCTTCTATTTTTGGAGTAAGACTGTTAACTTCAGTAGTTTTTGTAGTAGCTTCAGTAGTTTTGGTAGTAGCTTCAGTAACCTCTGATAGAATTGTCAAAAAAACTAAATCATTGGGCTTTTCTAACTTTAATGCTGTGTGATTGAGCTTCAGTTTTGCTATATTTTCTCCACTTGCTTTATGCAATGATTCTTTGAGTTTATGCCACTTAGCATCCATTACTTTGGCAAATTCTAGATATCATCATTAGTTTCTTACTGTCTTTGGTAAATTCTTCCATTCTTTTCCCAAGTTCTTCCAATCGATCTCTTATAACTGAAAAATTGGTGTTCAATTACTCTTGAGTACCGTGATCATAGTTTTGCGCATCAAACTTAGCCTTAATGAGGATTTCCGCCTTTTCATTCTCATTGCTCTTAGGTAGTGGAAGTGAATTAGCAGCACCAGGATGATACCTCACAGCAATATCATAAGAAGCAACCCCATAGGTTTTCTTAGATTTCAAAGATGCAGTGACTAAATTAGCAGTCTGCACAATTATGAAAGATTTCCAGAGTATGCAGGCCATAATTCCAAATTACAGCAATCATTGTACATGTACCTTCCTTGAAGTTCATGAAAAGTTCTTTCATCTCTCCTTGAGTGAAATTTAACAGAAGCATGAAAATCAATCAACCTCTTATTTCTTGTTACCAGTTCCACATATCCATTCAAGGAGAACACTTAATAAAGAACCCTCTTTGTTATTGGATATAGTTGATGATGAATAATCACATCTAATGAATATTCCCGGTCATGGTATGTCCATGTCACTGAGAAGGCAAAGAATTCAGATTTGGATAGAAGTATCAGGTGCTGGAAGTGGAAAGTTGCAAATTCCACTGTGAAAAAACTACAAGAAGTAGTAGTGTGGCAATAAGATGAGATCAGCAACCAGCAACTGTGATGGTGCAGCAGCGTCAACAGATGGTTTCGGGAAAGAAATTCCAGGAAGGTGAAAGCCTTTTTTTTGGAACAATTTTTTAAATTTGAACAGTGCTCAAGCCTTCAAAGGTGGCTGGCAGCGGAATTCGGTTGGGTTGGCTTGTAATTGAGAACTTGCTCTGATACCAATTTGATAGAGATCTCGGTTAGAGAAAAGGGAAGAAGGAAGAAATTTAGATAGAAAATGGGAACAAAAGGATCGGCATCTCCGTGCTCAAATCAATATACATTCAACAACCAATATTTAGTGATGGATGAGATAGTTAATCATAACCTAGGACTAGCCATCTATTTATAATAGCTTATAGACTTGCAATACTATTAGGAAACTACCTAAACCGAACCTATAGAATCGAAACTCAATATTACCTAAATGCTACGAAATATCCTTATTTTGCTTTATCTAACATAGCCTATAAATAAACCTGCAGAAATTACAGAATAGTGTCAAAATACCCTATTGGTAGGAATACCGGTAGGGGTAAGGTTGCCTACAGCTGGATCTCCCCAGACCTCGCGAAAGTGGGACCCCACACTGGGAGTTGTTATTGTTGTTGTTGTTGTTGTCAAAATACCATAAATTTCCAAATATTAAATATATTCTAGAATCTTAATCTTAAACAGTTTCGCTTTCTTTTTCATCTATTTATAATAGCTTATAGACTTGGAATACTATTAGGAAACTACATAAACCAAACTTACATAGAATCGGAAGCTCAGTATTGCCTACGTGCTTCGAAATATCCTTATTTTGATTTATCTAAAATAGCCTATAAATAAACCTACAGAAATTACATAAAAATATCAAAATACATAAATTTTCAAATGTTAAAAATATATCCTAGAATCCTAATCTTATACAATTTCCCTTTCTTTTTCATAAAACATTGCCCTGTTTATTTAGTTTATTTAATTGTGTTTTTTTCTGATGCCTCAACTTAAGATGTTTATTTAACTTCTCTTTTGTTGTTTTATTTAATCCATATCTGGTGCGAATTGTCCAAGTAATATCATCATTAAGCCATTTTTACCATTTAAGGTACCAGGGATTGCTATATCTCATTGGATCGAGGCAGAGTTACAAGAACCATGCATAGGTTCCACATAAAAACAGTTAGCAGATTCATAATTGCTTATTTATTGATTCATCCATTAAGCTATAAAGATACCTATATTGTTAGAAGTGTGACGCCAATTTTCAGTAAAATTGCTTTTACCTTTTGGAAACTTGTTGCTCCTTTTAACTCAGTTTGCTTCCTGGCACGGAAAACTTATTATACAGATGGGACTTCTCTTTCTATAGAGGCAATGTTGTTGAGCATCTTGATGGCCATACTGATATTATTCATAAGCAGCTATTTAGTAATTGGCTACCTTGGTGAGATATTTGACCAAATATTGTACAGTGGTTCAATACATCAAACACTCAGTTCGAAATTACTTTAATTGTCTTCTAAACAATGAAGATTGCCTGTGGTTTTCAGGGGGATGAAACGAAGAGACCTGTTGTTGAGGCGTTATTGGAGAAGGGATGATGATGGAACATATGGTATATATTGTTTCAGTGCAATGGCAATAATCTTTTGCTAATAGTTAAGTTTGACTATATTGCTAATGGTGGTTGTTTCACAGTGATCCTCTACCATTCAGTATATCACAAGAAACGCCCTCCGCAGAAAGGCTATGTTCGTGCATGCCTTAAAAGTAATGTACGCTTTTATTATAGATTTGGATTACTGTCCACTGTTTATTATCATTTGTACATGCTGCAATCGAGCTGTTTCCGAGTGTCAACCCCTGTCTGATGGAAAAGCTGCCAATGCTGTCATGTGCATTTCCTAGGGTGTATGCTTTGCATGTGTCTTCAACTTGAAAAATTCTTTGGAAGAGAAAGAAAGGGAGACTAGTCATCTCCTTTTCAGAGGATACTAGTTTTTTAAATCAACATGTTCGATGCTACCAGAATGCAATAAATTGAAGTGTATGGTTTTGTTTTAAATTTTATTGCATCATCTAAATGTGCTATCACTGCTGTATAATTATATATCAGGTTCACTGACGAATCTTATCTGTTATCCACTCGGCGTCAAACTTACACAAATTTACTTTTGACAGTACTATTTGGTATACTGTTTTGTCTCTACTGCCTGTAAGATCAATATTCTATTCCCTTCACTCATGGCACTGTTGCCTCTTTGTTTCTTAGGATTAATTAATCCTAGACATCTTGTGTATGCTTTCTGGTGCTTATCTTCCAAGAGCATTCTCTATAGCAATCTTTAATTGGTTCTGTTACAAGTTTATCGATCGTCTCTTTTACACAATGCCCAGTGTGGGCGCAGTTGTAGGCAGCTGGCAGCCTACCCCTCTAAGTATCCATGCAAGTAAAGAGACTGATTCCAAGAGACCAGCCAAAAAAAAAAAAAAGTTCTAGAAAATGATTAGTTTGGGGAACATCTCTATTGTCTCTTTAGACAAAATTACAAATAGAGTTTTGGATTTATTATTTTCAAAAGCTTTGCATTGTGTATGTACAAACATCACCTATTGTTCCCCTATGAACTTCATCTAGAATACAGATATTCACGCAAAAAAGGGGGGGTGTTCATGAGTGACTCCATGCAAGACATGCGTCTTATTCTCTCTCTCTCTCTCTCGCTGGCCCAGTAGATCTTGCTTCATTGGCTTGTCTCATGATGGTGTGTCAAGTTCTATTACTTTTAAAATGGGATAGATGTTTTACTCTACATAATAACCCTTTCTAAGATGTCACTGCTTGTTCCTTTCGAGACATTTTAGGATTTTGGCTAGCCCAGCTTTAAGTTTCACTGTCGCCAAGAATTTAGTCCTTTTTCTGGTTTAAATCTGTAGAGATGGTCACCTTAGTGCTGAGGCAGGTGCCAAGGATTGTGCCTCTGCATCATGGATACAATATGTGGCCGTTCTACAACAAGATGGTGCATTGAAAAGTTTTGAAGTTGTGTGAACAGCATTTTCACCCCACGACAACTGCAACATGCGATGTGACTGCTGCATTTGAGTGAATTTGCGGTTTCTCACCCAAAACCACCACAATGGCCTAATCCAATTTTTGAATCCTTGCTGAGTCTCCATGCTGACTGTCTTTTCAATGTGCTCATTATTGCGTTCCAGAGTGAGGAAGACTTTATTTTTATGAGCTTGTATGGACCAAGGAGTTCGATTTTAGTCGAGACTGTCCTTCCCAATTGTTGAAGAAATATTATTTGGCACTGTATATAAAAGCTCATAGTTCTGAGTTTAGTTTGATCTTGCAGAATTATAAACCAAATGTAATTTAGAGCTGCAAGCTAAGGGTTTGATCGGAGTGGGTTAATAATTCCCATTAGCAAGTGGCTGAAAGGGTTCCAGTCTATTTTCTTGGCTTTGAGTTATGGTGGATTAAAAGGAAAATGGCTCCCTGAATTGTCACCTACTTGTTATTTAACTAGTTGGAAGAGGTCTTTCAATCTTAGGGTCAAGCAGAGATGGCCTGTTTGCATTTCTTTCTGTGAATGAGCCTGTTTACATCTGAACTCCTTTCCCCACGTCCCTCTTCAGGTGGGACATTGGGGTAATGGTTTTGTTTTGTTTGAATGGACAGCTACTTATCAGATTTTAACTTGTTTAGCTTGATTTTAGGGTTCTTTGCCTTAAGATTCTACTGATTTGAAATTTCTTTTTCTGTTAGGTGGAGGCTATGTAATAACTCCTGTTAATCATGGAAAGCAATCTGTTGTGAAGCATATGCTTGCGATTGACTGGAAGTATTGGAAAGCTTATCTGCTGTCCTCTTCAGCTCGATCTATCACTATACGTATGCTTGAGAGAGTTGCTGGTAATGCTTGGCACTTTTTAACCTGTTGACTTGTGGATGTGTTAAATCAAATATCTTCCATATCTTAGAAAATTGTGTCTGCAGCACTACGGGAATTGTTCAGAGCAAAGGCAGGAGATTACTCATCTGGTTTCTTATCGGGAAATCTGCTGTTTTGCAATGAGGCACACACTGAAAATAGGCCTGAATTTCAGACATTTTGTGAGAGTAGAGAAGGGAAAGTTGATGAGAAAGAGTTGGATAGATCAGACCATGGCAGCCTTGTGGGATTAGATGATGTCAGTGATGAATTTTATGATGTTCCGGAGCAATCAGATTATGATATGGAAGATGAAGGTTGGCCATCTGACTGTGCCCAGGGGGCATGTTTGCAGGTAAAAGCCGTACTATTTTTGCCACAAGAATGTCCTGTAATTAGTGAGTAAACTATACTCTACTGCCTTCATGACAGACATTTTTGTAGAAGTTATCTTGAGGCAGCTTTTGACTTCTATGCTTCAACGGCTTATGTGTTAAAGTGTTCTGCTTCCCCATCAAGTGGGGATGATAGGCCTCTATCCAAGCAAATGAGAAAAGCAATAGCATTATGCATCCCTAATTCATGATATTGATTTTTTTACTGTTTCATTGCACTTCTTGTGTTCACTCGTGCTCCTTTCGATAAGAGCTGTAGTCCTCTTGCCTATGATCAACATCAAAAGGGGGAGGGTTAAAGATTGCATGTGAACATCTATGGCTTATGTGACAATTAATCTGGAAAATGTCATCTTCAAGGAATTAACTGTTGCAAGACAAGAGACAAGAGACAAGAGTAAGGGAAGAAAATCCAAATATTGGATATCAGGAAACATTATGAATTACTAGAAGTTTTATATTTTGATTATGTTCATAGTTAGGTAAATTATTACGTACAACCGGGTGGACAACTCAATTGTCCACCCGGGCCCACCAATAGCAGTTTTAAGTCCCCCAACTGCTGAGCCCATACCCATTTTTTTTTTTTAAAAAAAATTCATGCTCCTCAATTTTTTGAAATCGTGGTTTTCATTTTCCCCATTGTTCGATTACTTTTCGTTACTTCGATTGCTTTAGTGTTTAACAATTATTGAATGACTGAGTTTGATCTTAATGTCGCTATTGATGTTGAATCTTCATCAAACGGAATTGTTCGTCAAGTTTTATAGCGTTTTTTCGATCTCTATTTTTGGTTTCGGGATTGGAAGTTGTGTTCGTTAATTTTGCGTTTTGTTGAGTTAATTTCGAGATTTTCGACTTGGATTCTATTCATTCCATGTAAATTTTGGTTGGTGACATACGAGAAACAAGAGCTCATCATTATGAGTTATGTGTTTACTGAATATAGTCGTTGGCTCACTAGCGGTATACATTTAGCTCACTATAAAAAATATATGTTGCCCTGTGCTACAGAGTAGTTTTTTGCTCACTAAAAGAAACGTTTTGCTCACTATGATTGACCTGCGTGCTCACCGAAGTTTCATTATAGCTCACCACAAATGTTATGGTTGTTTTTCCAAGTGATATTTTTATTGTTGCTATGTAATTAAATATGAGAAACAATAGCTCACCAATATGAGTTATGTGCTCACTAAGTATAGTCGTTGGCTCACTAAAGAAATACATTTAGTTCACTTGTATTGAGCTTGTATTTAGCTTGTATTCGTTAATTTTGCGTTTTGTTGAGTTAATTTCGAGATTTTCGAACTGGATTGCATTCATTCCATGTAAATTTTG
>NCQV01106334.1:0-12141 GCA_002740545.1 Lophocereus schottii | reverse complement strand
TAATGGACATTGGTTGGGTTTCTAAGTTAGGGGCAGCAAGTTCTCGAAGAGTAGGCATGCTTACATCTTTACCCCTAAAACTTACTAGGTTTGGCTGACTCTCTTTTATTTCAACTTTCAATGCTTGTTCCTTGTTCTCTCTAATTTCATTTCCACTCCTTAATTTCATGCACTTTGGGAAATCTAAAAAATATAAATAAATTAATAGGTTTAGAATACTAGAATTAAAACAAAACAAAATAAAAAGTAGCAAATCAAATAGAAATAAACTAGCAACTGAATTTTCTTTCCCCAGCAACGGTGCCAAAATTTGTAAAGCTTGTCATGGAGCTTACAAATTTAACCACTACGTTAGTTATTAAATAATTTTGATAGCATAGGGAGGTAGGGATCGATCCACGGGGAAAGATTATTTTAAAAAGGCTAGCTTAATTCTAAATGATTTTACTAATCTAATTTATTAAATCTAATTTTAATAATTCCAAAATAATTAAAGTCTAATGAATAAAAATCTCGAAAAACACTTAATGATGTTCCTAAATATTCTGGTTTATATTCTGGAAATAAAACAGTAAAAAGCTTCCCTAAATAACTTAGAAAAATAAAATCAGAATAATAACTGAAATTCTAATTAAAATTCAAAACAGCAATTAATAATCAGAGAAATAAATGTTAAAATTATCAAACAGTAACCTAAAACATTATACTTCAGGTGTAAAAGCTTATAAACTCTAAATGGCATCTACTTTATTTCAAAAAAATCAGATCAGAAAATTAGCACAGAATATTCAGCAGAATAATAAATCCAAACTTAGAAATAAAATAATCAGCGCAAATATAAATATGAAATTAATCACAAAAATTACCCTAATCATAGGACATAATTTTCTGGACTTAACAAAACCTAAAAGTCCTGAAATAAAAATTAAAATCGAAATTTTCAGAATTAATAACCTAAAAACCTTCACATATCAATTTCACAAAATAATTCTGGAACATTATCAAATAACTTCCAACAATTACGAAATTAAATATGGGAAGACTAGGACACTATATAAGCCTAGGAACTAATAAAAATCGAAAAATAACAAAAATAACTATTTTTAGTCTAATTTCTGAGAAACCGGTAATTAAAGACTAAAATTGAATATAAATCAATCTGAAATTATAACCGCTCTAAAAATAAAAATCTAAACTATCTAAAATTACCTAGACTCTCCTAAAAGACTATACTTTTGGGGGGTTTGATTGAATTTATTTTTAAGCTAATAAAAATAAAGCAAAAATTAACAACCTAATCAAATTAACTCTAAGCAACAAATAATGATCAAAAGTTGTCAAATTTATGAAGAATACTTAATATAATCTCAATCCACCATGTAAATTAATATTTGTTCATGAGTTAAATTGTAGAAGGCATCCACCAGCGGTTCTTCTCCGTTTTTCCTTAGATCCCAGTTACTTAGATCCAGCCCTAATATAAACCCTACTAATTTGACAATCTTTATACCCGCGTAAAACTTTAACTAAACTAGAGTATTAAGAATTAGAAAAGAGTAACCATGGAAGTCTAAGATCCTAATATAATAGTAATGTACGAAGTAAGGACTGGACTCATAGTTACAATGACATGCTAAGGTTAGAATTGGGGCACAAAATGTCACCTTAGGACTAAGTTTTTATCACATACATTTATCCTATATACAATTTAATATGAAGTTACAAGAGGTCTAGCTAATCAAAATAGTATACATCCCCAAAACAAAATAAAATAGAAGAGAAGAAAAAAAAAGAAATGAAAAAAAGAATCTTCGGTATCTTCATTTAAAAAAAAAAAAATACTACAAAGGCCCTCACCCCCACACTTAAACAATGCAATGTCTCAATCATATGCACAAGTATAAGAATGAAAAGCACATAATCAAAAACAAAGGTAAGAGAATGAAACAAAATAAATATATAAAATACGATTTTACACAAAGGCACAATAGTATCATGCTGAATGCTAGTTGCATCTAAGCTAATCTCCACATCGTCAGTCTCTATACTCAGGTTTGTAGACCATCAGACACTCTACTTCTCTCTTCTCTGTAGGTAGCTCTAGAAATGGCTTCAATCTTTATCTATTAACCTTGAAATGCGCACCTCTTGGGGGGTCATGTATCTCAATAGCATAATGTGGAAAAACATGAGAAACAATAAAAGGAACAATCCAACGAGATCTTAACTTTAGTCCAGAGTCATAAAGCAACATCTTTTGACCTGGGAAGTACTCTTTCCTATGAATATATCTGTCATGGAACAATTTTGCTATCTCCTTATTCATCCTAGAGTTCTTATAGGCCTCAGCTCTAGTTTCTTCCAATCACTCAACTGTAGCTTCCTCTCTAGCCTAGCTACCTTTAAGGTTCAAAGTCTTATAGCCCACATAGCTCGATGATCAAGTTCTACGGGAAGATGGCAATGCTCATAAACTACACCCCTAAAAGGAGACATGCCTAAAGGGGTCTTCAAAGCTATTATATAAGTTCATAGAATATCAATGAGCTTATCTGTGCAATCCTCACAGTTTCTACTCGTAATATTTTTCAAAATCTATTTAATTTGCCTAATAGAAACCTCAGCCTGGACCACTAGTCTAGGGATGATAGGAGGTGGCTAAGCATTGGATAATTGACTACTTTTTCAACAATTCATCAAAGGAATGATTGTCAAAATGAATGCTCTGGTTACTAATGAAAGCCCTCGGCATCCCATACCTAAAAAAAATATTTTCCCTAGGGAACTTGACAATGACTCTAGCCTCATTTGTCCTGGTTAGCACAACCCCCACCTACTTAGACACACAGTCTACAGCAAAGGGAACATATTTGTTCCCAAAAGAAGATGGAAATGGTCCCATGAAACCAATGCCTCAAACATCAAAGATCTCAAAAATAATTATCGCGTTTTCCCAAACTGTTGACACTTAGGGCAACTCTTATAGTACAGGTGGATATCTTCGAATGGGCAGGCCAGTACAAACCACACTGAAGGACTTTAGTAGCTGTTTTCTTTCCACTAAAATTCCCCCCACAACCTTGGTTGTGACATGTAATAGCTCAACCCTAAAATTATTTAATTGTGCTTATTTATTTAATTACCTCATGTTCATAATTTTTTTCTCATATTTATTTATCGTATTTATTTATCCCGATGGAAAATTCTTATTTGGGCCCTTACTTGGCAATTCGGATTTTATTTGTTTACTTAATTGATTAACGAAAACTTTGAAAGAATTGATAGTAGGCCCTAACAAGTTGAATCTACGTAATTTATTTTGTTTTCCGTAACATTACAAAAATTTAATTTTGAGTTTCGTAAAAACGTTATCATTACAAAGTGTTTTATTCCCTAACCCAACTTATTTCGGCCGTTTTGAAGCCCAACAAGTTTGCTTATTAATCTAACTAATTATCATGGTTAAACTTAACCATAGTTAGCTCAAAAAGTAACTTTACTAGATAAAAACTCAGCCAAGAGAAAGCTAGATTAGTCAACGAAACACAACTCAATCCAAAGCTTCATTTTCTCTCTACTCTCTCTCTCTCTTCCTTCACGACAACAGCATGCCAGCAGCTTTAAGGTGCTTTCCGGCCAGTTTTTCGGCCAGCCTTGGTGGTTTTCGACTCCCCCACCCCAAACATCCTAATACTTCTAGCTACCATCCTCCATCATCAAATCCACTAAACCTCTTCTCCATCTCTACTTATTTTCAATCAAAGTAAGTAATCCTAAAACTTGATTTTGTTGGTTTTGCTTTTCATTTTAGTTTTGATTCTTGTTTTGATGTTTATGATTTTTGATCATGTTATTTTGATAAGAAATAAGAGTTATTTTGGTATTGATCATGGTTGAGTTGAGGTTGGATCATGCTAGGGTTAGGGTTATTTCTTAATCATGCAAGCTTAATGTTAAAGTGTTGGATTTTAATTGTTTTATCTTTGATTTGATCATCTTCTAACTTATTGGTATATTTGATCATTTTTTGGTGATTTCAAATGAGTTGGAGTGAGTCTAAGTTGGCCGTAAACTAGGGTTTTGGCAAGTAAAGTATGTTTCAGATTAAACTAGCTTTAAGCTTGGTTTATGTGTGTATTAGATTGAAAATGATCTTTATTGGATATGATTATGAAGTAAATTTGAATGTGGTGATTTTGTATGATGTTGGAATGGACCAAAGCTTATTTACATACTTTTAAGGAATGGTTTAAATTGAGAATTTGTGTAAAAAAGAGAGGGAAAGACCAAAACAGTGAAGGCTAGAAATTTCAGAAAAACATGATAGAGTTCATGATTAAACTGGTAATGATCGACCCATCGAAAACTCATGATTTTTGATGGGTAGATATTTCAGTGTTTTATCTTTCAAATGCCTTTTGTATTGCCTTAATCTGAGGTCTGTGAAGAACGTTGTGGTCATTTTACCAAAACTATATAGAATGGACCAAAACCGACATGCTTGTGTTCTAGCCTCATTTTGAGAATCTTATTGTGAGAATCAAGCTTGGTGTTCTAAATAAAAGCCTTTTGGGACTTCCTAAGTTTTCTATATTTGGGTTTTGAGTCTCAATCAGAGATCAGATGATTACATTATGAGTCATTCTTTCTAAGCCTCTGTTATGCTTTTACTTTTCTTTTACTAAATTATTTGCTATGAAATAAATAATTTTGCAAACATATGTTCCTACAACGATAATGTTGTACAGAATCAGGGCCTACTCTATCATTCCTTCCACTTTTGTGTATAATATTATTCAGTGAGCACACATTTAAAAATTTCAGGCACGTTCATTACCTGTATCTTTAGAAATCAGCACGTATTTATTAAAATTATAATGTTTTGGTAAGGATATCAATGAATCAGTTTAATCAATGATTTATCAAATAATTAGTGACCCCAGCAGCTATCAGTTATAGATTATAGCCCTTCAGTTAGCCGCGCTGCTTCAAGCTAGCCCTGATCGGCTTGACAGGTGTACACCTATCTTCAGATTGTAACAGTTACCAGGGGTTCACAATCAGATAATAATTGATAAAGTAGTTTCATATTTATCTCATTCCCTGTGTTAAATTAAAAATAAATTGCAATAAGGGTCCAACCAATTTTTTTTTCATGAATGTTTAACAATGCAAGAATGCATATACTGAGCTTCAGCTCACAGTTCAAAATGTTTTCATGTTTTGTTTTAAGAAAGTGTTCAGTGAATTGCCCTCAAGCGGGCAGGATAACTGAAGATGATAAGTGAGTCAGGAAGTCTATATGAAATAGTGATGTATTATCATTGAGATATTATAACACCGTATTGTGATATATTTTGATGTTGAGACTGTTAGAACAATTTCTATAATTATCTAAACGATCTTATGGGTTGTGATGGTGTGAATACCATTGATGGTAAACATTGGTTATTATGGTTAAGTTCATCATGTATAAACAAAGTCTTATCCTTGTTGGACGGCAGTGACGCCTAACCATTTGGGGTATCATTTCTAATTGGAAAACTAATGAAACAAATGCAAACAGTGATTTACTTCCATTTGGGGCGTTACAGATTTGGTATCAGAGCCAGGTTGAGATTTTCTTTATGGAATGTGGAGTTTACAAATAAGAGTGTGAGAATGGTTGGTAGTGAGGGCGATTGCATACTGCTAGAGTGGTATTAGAAGCGTAGTAATGATATTAGAAATGCAGGTTGCTTACATTTGCATGTTCCTTAACGATGATTATGTATGCCTCTCATATATGTCTTTTCTTTGTCAGATGGAACCTTATGGTGTTAACATGATGCCGGGTCATCTATGGCTGCTCACAACGCACTGCTGCATGCTAGTACAGAGGGTCATGCATAGGACCCTTTCTCTGAGTTTCACAGTATTATGGTCTGTGCACATAGATTGCTTTGATCCTTACCCGTGGTTCATCCATTGATGGAGTTTAGGCTCCGTTATCATCACTATATGGTGACAGGGAGCCCAGGTTGGGACGGACCTAGGCTTCAGGCCCCGGGGGCTTGGACTACTATCGCTATAGAGTTGTTATTGAGGGAGGAGTTTGAGTAGAGCGGATTACAATGGAGACTCTACAGAATGTCTTCCCATTACATCAGGCAAATCCCCTGTTTGCAGCCCCAGCACCCATACAGGGACCTCCCTCCCCGCCCGCACCAGGTACCCCACTGATGCCTAACAGTCCTGGGGAGGCTCATGTAGTGATAGACCTCCTTAATACACCTAAGATAGTTACGGTTAGTTCTGGGGACGAGGGTCATCAGGAGGAGGAGGATGATCCTGAGGAGGATCAGGACATAAATTAGGTGGGGGTAGGGCAGCAGTGGATTAGGAGATTGACGAGATGGTAGTGGAGCAACAGGCTGAGCAGGAGGTTGGTGATGTCGAGTTCTAGGCATCGACTAGTAGCCTCGATTCAGGCAAAGAGCCTGATGATGAATCTGACCCGAATTACGAACCATCTAGGGATCATTAGGTGGTTCTAAGGGTTGGTGTTAGTAATCTTCTTTTGAGCCCTATTTGTCTATAGCATGGCCGGTTTGCATAGATGTATTTTGTGTAGGATATGACGTTGTATATAGTTAGTCCGACCGCAATGACATAGTCTGTATCTCTTTTTGGTCATGTGCTGGACCCAGTGTCTAAGGGATAGTTAGTGTTTGGGGTTGAGGTAGGAGTCAAAACTGACTTTACCTAATCAGTTAGATGTAATATGTTTTGTTGATCATGTATATAAACAGGCAGTTATATATATAAATAAGCAGTTATGAAATGATATAATGAAGCTTTGGTTTCTTTTCAATAATCTTCAAGTTATATTAAATGTATTTGTTGGGCATGCTTATCTAATATATTAGGGTATTCAGTGAATGAATTGTTTTGTTAATGTATGATCAGAATATTCGAATCAGTGCACAACAATACAGAGATTCATATAAAGGAAATATCGGATCATGGCCAGGGATACAGTGATCAAGCCTCCCATCATGTGCCACTAAATTTTTGCCAAATGCCACCAATTCCTTTTGAGTTAGCTAACAACATTAGGAACCCGAACTACTGGCCGACTTTAGTAGCTGAATTGATGAAGTGGATTTTCCAAGTACGTACTGAAACCCCTCCTAAAGAGGATAAGTTAGCAGATAGGGTAGCAAAGACACAACCCTAAAGTTTATGATGGATCTTATGATTCAGTAGTATTGAAGGAATGGATAAGGAGAATGGAAAAAATCTTTACAGTGGTAAAAGTGGCAGAAGAAAAAAAAGTAAATATTGGAACATATTATTTGATCGGTGAAGCTGACATTTGGTGGAATACTGTTAAGGATAAGCTCGTAGGGCCTGAATTCACCTGAAATAACTTCCTGAGTGAGTTGAGGACAAAATTCTACTCAGTTATGGTCCAAATGCAAAAGAAGAAAGAGTTTATGGAGCTGAAGATGAGCCGCACTATGACTGTGAGGCAGTACGCCAGTAAGTTTACAGAATTATCTAGGTTTGTTCCTGAGTTTGTATCATTTGCAAGGATAAAGATGAGAAGGTTTAAAGAGGGTTTGGCCTTCTATATCCGGAATCAGTTAGTTGGACAACCAATTTTGACTTATCAAGAACTAGCGGCTGAAGTGGAACGACTAAAGATAGAGTTGAGAGCACTGAATCCAATCATCCAAAACAGAAAAGGGTTTGAGCGAGGAACTCCGAGTGAGAGTATAAACTAGAAGAAACCTTCTCCTGCTCCCCTCAAGAGCTATCCTGCAGACTCGACAGCGCCCTGTGCGAAATGCGGTAGAACAAATCACACCACACCTTAATGACGAGTAGGAACTAATAAGTGTATGTGGTGTGGAAGCCCTGAACACCTGATTGCTACGTGCTCCTGAAAGATGAAGGTTGTAGACAAAGGTGCAGCAAAATCCTTGGCCCGACCTCGCTAAGGGGCCCCACTACTAAGGTCTGCAGCAGTAGGACGGGCCTATGTAATGAGCAAGAAGGAAGCTGCCACCTCTGGTATGGTAGTCATTGGAACTCTCTTTTCAAATTCAAAGCCATTTTGTGTATTATTTGATTCACGTGCTACTCATTCATTTATATCCACCCGATCTGTCATACAATTGAACTTGGAAGATAGGAGGATGAAAACTAATTATAGGATCAAGCTATCTAATGATTGTGTGATTGAATGCCCTATCTCCTATAAACTTGTTCTCATTACCATTAGTGGAACCAGTTTCCCTGTGTATTTGATTCAATTTAATTTGTCTGATTTTAACATCATTCTGAGAATGGGGCACACCTATGGAGCTAAGATTGACTGTGAGGATCTTAAGGTTATTTTGAAAGATGAAAAAGGGAGAGAAGTATTCTTCTATGTGCAGATAGTGGAAAAATCATATTTCTTGATGTGTGCTATGAAAGCAAGTAAGCTATTATGTCAAAGGTGTCTGGGATATGGGTGTTATACTATTGACACCCAAGCAAAAGAAGAGAAAGCTGGAAATATTCCTATAGTCTGTGAGTTTAGGTTGTTTTTCCTTAAGAGTTACCAGGATTACCCCCACAGAGGGAAATTGATTTTGGAATTAAATTAATCCCTGATGCCCAACCTGTTTCTAAAACTCCATATCATATTACCCCAACTGACCTTAAGGAACTGAAGTTTCAATTAGATGAGCTATTGCAGAAGGATTTTATTAGGCTAAGTGTGTCACCATGGGGTGCTCCAGTGCTGTTTGTAAAGAAAAAGGATGAAACTTTAAGGTTGTGTATTGACCATAGGGAGTTGAACAAGATCACCATCAAAAATTAATATCCTTTGCCGCTAATTGATGAGTTGTTTGATCAATTGGAAGGAGCAGGAGTCTTCTCTAAGATTGATTTGAGGTCAAAGTACCACCAACTTAGGATTAAACCTGAAGACATCTCCAAAACTGCGTTTAAAACTAGGTATAGTCACTATGAGTTTACAGTAATGCCATTTGGTGTCACCAATGCTCCCGCAGCCTTCATGGATCTTATGAACAGAGTCTTCAGACCCTTCCTAGATAAATTTGTCGTGGTGTTCATAGATGACATTTTTATCAATTCTAAGGATATAGATGAACATGCTGATCATTTGAGGATGGTGTTAGAAATACTGAGGGAGCATCAACTTTATGGCAAATTAAAGAAGTGTGAGTTTTGGTTGGAAGAAGTGGTATTCTTGGGACATGTAGTTACAAAAGAAGGAATCAAAGGTGACCCCCTGAAGGTGAAGGCAATCACGGAATAGAAAGGCATACTAACATCATTGAGATTAGAAGCTTTCTAGGCTTAGTAGGTTATTATCGAAGGTTCGTCAAGGACTTTTGAAAGATAGCTTCAACCATAACTGTTCTATTGAAGAAAGCAAGCAAGTTTGAGTGAACCAAAAAATGTGATAAAGCTTTTCAAGAGCTAAGACAGCGACTAACTACCGCCCCAATCCTAATGCTACCAATGGAAAGTACGAAGTGTACCATTTATAGTGATGCTTCAAAGAACGGATTGGGGTGCGTCATGATGCAGGAAGATAAGGTAGTAGCTTATGTCTCTCAACAACTCAAGCCCTATGAGAAAAACTATCCTACTCGTAACTTAGAGTTAGCAGCCGTGGTTTTTGTGCTGAAAATTTGGAGACATTACTTATATGGAGTACTATGCAGGATTTATAGTGACCATCGAAGTTTAAAGTACATCTTCACCTAGAAGGAACTCAACTTGAGGCAACGACAATGGCTTGAGCTACTTAAGGATTATGATTTACAAATTCAATATCAGCCAGTAGCAGATGCCCTGAGTAAAAAAGCGCAACATAGCTCAAATACTATGGTAATTACTTAGTTGAGTCTCTTGAAAGAACTTGACAACTTGAGAATTCAACTAGTATCCCATGGGCAAACATATGTTCAACCATCAGCACTTACCTTACAGCCTTCCATAGTGGAGGAGATTCGAGTGAACCAAGAAAGTGATCCTGAACTCCAAAGAATAAAGAAAAATTTAGAAAAATAAAAGTCTCTCGGGTTTGTAGTACATGAGGATGGGACCCTGCAATTCCAGAATCGCCTATATGTGCCCCGAAATGAGGAATTAAGAAAACAGATCCTAGAGGAGGCTCACAACACTCGCTACTCGGTGCATCCAGGAGGCACCAAGATGTATAGAGATTTAAGGCAATACTTCTGGCGGAATAATATGAAGAAGAAGGATGCAGAATATACAGACAAGTGTCTGACCTGCCAAAAAGTTAAAGTAGAGCGTCAATGTCCTATGGCTGAATTGCGAACCCTAGAAATTCCCACCTGGAAGTAGGATTCGTTCTCAATGGACTTTGTTATGGGTTCACCCTTTTCTACCTCGAAGAAGAATGCTATCTGGGTTATAGTCGATCGACTTATCAAGTCGGCCCATTTTTTGCCAATCAAAGGTACCTCGAGAGTTAAAAGGCTAGCCCAGTTGTATGTTAAAGAGATAGTCTGACTACACGAAATTCCCTTAGATATAGTATCAGATAGGGATCAAAGATTCCAAACCCGTTTTTGGAAAGCACTTCAAAAGGCATTTGGGACCAAATTGAACTTTAGTAGCTCTTATCACCCTGAGACAGATGGGCAAACTGAAAGAGTGAATCAAATTCTAAAGAACATGTTAAGAGCTTGGGTATCAGAGTTCTAAGGAAAATGGGAAGATGATTTACCTTTGGTGAAGTTTTCTTATAACAACAACTATCAGTCCACCATTAAAATGGCCTCGTTTGAGGCTCTATATGGGAGATTTGGATGAGGCATTGATTTTAGGCCCTGAAATGATCCAGAAAATCGTGGAAACAATAAGACGGATTTGAGAGCATATTAAGGTTGCCCAGTGTCGACAAAAGAGTTATGCGGACAAGAGAAGGAGACCTTTGGAGTTTCAAGTAAGCGATAAGTTTTTCTAAAGGTATCTCCAACTAATGGTATCAAGAGGTTCGGGGCATGAGGAAAATTAAGTCCAAGATATAGTGGACCATATAAAATCATTGAAAAGTTGAATCCTGTAGCTTATCGTCTGGATCTGCCGGTAGAATTAGAACACGTGCATAACATGTTTCACATCTCTTAACTTAGAAAGTACACCCTAAATCCAAACCACGCCATTGTATCTAAACCTATTAAAATCACTAAGGATTTAGTATATGAAGGGAAACTAATCCACATACTAGATCGCAGGATTAAGCAGTTGCACAACAAGCAGATACCTCTAGTCAAATTGTTGTAGTCAAATCATACCTCCTAAGAAGCTACTTGGGAGACTGAAAAGGAAATGAAAGCCAAATATCCACAATTATTTGAGGTAACCTTGCATCACATGGAAAAATCATAGGTTTCGAGGGTGAAACTCTTTAAGATTGGAAAGCTGCAATAGCCCAAACCATAAAATTATTTAATTATGTTTATTTATTTAATTACCTCATGTTCAAAAATTTTTTTCATATTTATTTATCGCATTTATTTACTCTGATGGAAAATTTTTATTTGGGCCCTCACTTGGCAATTTGGATTTTATTTGTTTATTTAATTGATTAATAAAAACTTTGGAAGAATTGATAGTAGACTCTAACAAGTTTAATTTAAGTAATTTATTTTATTTTCCGTAACATTACAAAAATTTAATTTTGAGTTTCGTAAAAACATTATCGTTACGAAGCGTTTTATTTCCGAGCCCAACTTATTTCGGCCATTTTGAAGCCCAAGTTTGCTAATTAATCTAACTAATTTCTATAATTAAACTTAACCATGGTTAGCTCAACAAGTGACTTTACCAGAGGAAAACTCAGCCAAGAGAGAGTTAGATTAGTCAACAAAACACAACTCAATCCAACGCTTCATTTTCGCTCTCCTCTTTCTCTTCCCTCATGGCAGCAGCAGGCTAGCAGCTTCAGGGTGTTTTTCGGCCAGCCCTAATGGTTTTCGACCCTTCCCCCAACATCCTAATACCTCTAGCTACCATCCTCCATCATCAAATCCACTAAATCTCATGTCCATCTCTACTTATTTTCAATCAAAGTGAGTAATCTTGAAACTTGATTTTGTT
>NCQV01106298.1:109-32924 GCA_002740545.1 Lophocereus schottii | reverse complement strand
AGATGCTGTGCCAAAATCATCTCATTCCTGGTTCTCCAAATCTGGTAAATGCCTGCTGCATAAATGGCATTTGCAATCATCTTTTCTCTCTTAGGGCCTTTTAGATGCAGTAAAGTATGCATGAAGTCTTTGGTGCTTGAAGTATCAATGGTGGTTGGCCACCACTGTTTGATTGCTAGCCAGTATTCCTTGACCCACCTACACCCAAAAAAAAGGTGATCAAAATCTTCCTCTTCTGCCTCACATAAAGCACACTCCAGCCCTGCATTATGAGAGGAGAATCTGGCAAGTCTGCATCTGACTGGTAGCCTCTTGTGCATGAAAGACCAGGCAGTTGTGGCATGTCTTGGGGTGATAGTTCTAGCCCATACAATCTAGCCCATATAATCTTACTCCAATCTTTGTAAACCATGCCCCCCAATTGCCATCTGCAGCTAGACTGAACTATGTAATGCTGTCCATCATGCCAGTGCCATAATGTTCTGTTTGAAATACCTTTTTTAAACAACTCCTTTGTTGCAACCAACTTCTTCCAATACCAGCTGCAGTCTGGTGAAGCTTGATAGTCCCACTAGTCCTGATTTCTTAAATACCTGCCATGCACCCACTTAACCCATTGGAGGTCCTTCTTTTCTGCTATAGCCCAAACAATCTTGGCTATCCTAGCCTTGTTCCATGCCCCTAAATTCTTAAGACCAACCTCTCCATACTTCTTTGGGGTACAAGTTGTACTCCAAGATATGAAAGGGCTTTTTTGGTAGTCAACCATCCCCCCTAGCTAATTTCTACATATTTGATTCATCTGGTCAATTACCTCTGGGGAAGAATAAAAATGGTGGCCCAAAAATTAAACATGCTGAAAATCACTGAGTTAAGTAGCTGTGCTCTACCAGCAAAAGAAATGTTCCTTGTGGCCCATAGCCTGATTCTCCCCACAATTTTTTCTACAAGTGCCCTGCACTCCAACTTGCTTAATTTGCTTGCTGTTATTGGAACCCCCAGATGTCTCATAGTGAAAGCCCCTTCTTAGAAACTTGTGATCTCCAAACATTAATGCTGCAATGGAAGAGAGCAACCACCAAAAACTATTTGGGACTTTTCCTGATTAGCATGTAAACCTACACATTTATGAAAGTCTAGCAATTTGCAGCTGATGATATGAAGAGTTTGAGGATGGGCTTCATAGAAAATCATCGCAGCATCTGCAAACATAAGATGATTCAGCTTCAAGGCTTTGCAACAGGGGTGGAGACCAAACTTTGGATGGGAACAGCCACCAACATTAGTCTATTGAATTACTCCATTGTTAAGACAAACAACAAGGGGGAAAGGGGATCCCCCTGTTTCAGACCTCTTCTACCTTCGAAGAAATCACCAATCTCTCCACTTACATGCACCCTGTAACTTACAGAGGTGATGCATGCCATGACCCATGATATAAATAGTGGGGAATTTCATATGGGTCAGCAGCTCCTTCAAAAATTGCCAATGCACAGAGTCAAAAGCCTTATGTAAGTCAATCTTCATGATGCATATAGGTGAGATCCCTTTCCTATTGTGCCCTCTTACTATGTCCTGGCAAGTAAGGATAACTGTTTATCGCTACGTTTATGCTTGAATGTTACCAAGTGAATAGCCTTAATTGAATCTTCGGGTCTGAATGCTAAGTTAGGAGTTAGATAAAACTGCTACTTCGACAGTTTGACCTCTCTAGGTTGGTAGTGAGAAGATGAGGATTGATTGATTGTTGCTTGTTTAGTATGTTATGTTTAAATAAACATAAAGTGTAATTGTCACTTTTTGTGCTGTGTACAACTGTTTTGGTTTTGGGAGATGAGAACTTCCCACTGAGCGGTAGATATTTTTCCGTTTTTCCAAGATTCAAGCACTAAATGCATCCAAAGTTCGTCAGAAAGTTGTAGGTTTGCATTGAATGGCTTCTTGGTCATGTTATAGTTTATAAGACGAGCATGAACATGGATGGGTAAGATCTAGTCCACGATGTGATTTTAAGCATTTGATTTATGTTAGGATCTTGTAAAGGTATCTTGAGCACATCGTGTGATTCATGGGTTTTATTTGATTCCACACTTCGAGTACTCCAGACATATAGGCCTTAGAGTTGATTCTCCAGCGTGTAGCCGTTGCATTTATTTATCTTAATTAATTAATTGTGTTATAGGTATAAGCGTAAGGCTATCAGCCTAAGACCATGGGTAGTTTTTAGTCTGAACTCTGTCTGTTTCATTCCAGATTTTTAAAAATTGCTAACATCACTAGCCCTACGGGCTAGGGTATTACACAAAACTAAAGGGCTTATCGCGTAACAACAATGAAAGAGGGGTCACTCTCCCTTCTCTTTATAGTTAGAGCTACAAGCTTCATCGACATCCTTCCTCATACTACCATACATTTCAAACAGGTGGACTGCTTCCTTCTGTGCTCATGGCTGGTCTTCGAGTTGGCACTAGCCCAATCTAGATAGGTATTATCAACCTCCTAAGTGGACGAATTTCAAGGCATAGGAAGTTGGAAAGCTTGTGCCCACTTAGTCTTCTATGAAAGGATAACCGTGAGGGAAAGCTCAGGTGGTAAATGGGTAAGAGTGTCTAAGTGGGGTGCTGTCTATCTCTGCTCAAATTCTCGAACAATTTAGACTAGAAAGATGAATGTCACCTTTTCTAAGGCAAAGTAGGGCATGTATTTCACCTCATTTCTAAGACCTTCAATCCCATGATCTTTCATCAAAAATTGACTTAAGAAATTTTAGGATCGTCTAAGAATTCCCAGCATTCTTATATGCCCAAAGGTGCCTATTGCGAATCTGAATGTGACTAGGATCATATAGGGTGTTGCAGTATATGACCTTCCTATCACATGTGGTTCCACACTGTACAAGCATTTCAAATGCCATACCTACTAGAAAACAAATGTAAGAAACTGTAATTAAAAAAATGAAAGAAAGAAAAATTAGAGTTGGATGTCATACTTGAAGAAGATGAGGACTCAACCTTTTTAAGAAGCTCTCTCAACTATTCTCTATGTCATCTGGACCTGTGAGAGTCTAGGCCAAAGCTTTGGGGATGGGAGACTTTAGCAACATTTGCTCAGTAAAAGGGGCTAGAGATGTTAGGCCTCTTTCGTTTATAGGAGAAATCATTGTAAAAGGCAAAAAATGTCCACCTACAAGCCTTCTACACCAATGCACTCTCCCCAATCAGCCAGTATGAAATGACTCATAACCCCATGAAGTTCAACGGTTTTACTGTTTGTGACTTTTTGACCTCTTTGGGAGAAAACCTAAAAAGGGATTGGACCTTTACCTGGGGTACAATTTGTTAACCTTTGCCTCCATGGAATCCAAGGATCACTTTAAACACTTCAAACATAGGATATATATCGCCAATTAGAAAATAAGGGACCACTTGTAGTTTATAACCCGAAGCAGCCTATCGTCCATCTTAACTTAGTGAGTGAAACGACTTCAAATGATAAGGGATGGGCATGTTTAGGTGAGCCTTGCAAAGGTTTTAGCTACATCCTTAAAAAGAACATTAAAGGAAACTATGAGTGAATAAGGAGAAAGAAACTCAAGTAAGGGAAAGTGCTAAAGGTCTGAAAGAAATGAGAACAAGAGCTTCAAGTGGCTCGAAACTCCCAAAGCCTAGCCTCGGTAACTAGCATCAATTTATTTTAGCAGTTACCATTGTGCTTCGAATCATGTTGTTGCGTTAGTAACTCTCAAATAAATGGGGTTCATGTTCCTTTTTTCATCTAGACATAGTATTTTAAGATTCCAGCTTCCAAAGCTAAGTCACCATAATATTCTGTGAATGTTGTCACACAAGACTTTTAAAAATTTTTTAATTTCTCTTCTCTTGTTCTTTTTTTAATTTTCTCTCCTAAAAAATGCTTTTAAACTACTTTTACATATCCTTTCTTTAATTAAAAATAGGAACGCAAAAGAAATTTGATTTAAAATGTATGTAAAACATAGATTTTAAGTTTATTGGCAATGTTGGGACTTAAATGGGACCTCGTGGACACAATAGCATGGATGTGAGCATTGGATAGCACATTGCCTCATATTGACATCTTCCTACAGCAAATATGTAACTCAAACACTGCCTATAACTTGCGACGGTCATTGCTGTGGCCCATTTAAGGAATAATGAGCGCAAGAGATAGGTTATACCCTGTCACCTAGACCTGGCCGCATCAAACTAGCCCTGGCAATGCTGGGCTAGGGCCATAATAGACCGCTAGCTCAGCTTTGCCTATAAGGCTCATTGCGCTTAGGTTCTGTACTCGAATAATTTCCTCCAACAACTTAGGGAATCATCTTTTTTCTATTTCCACAAACCCTAAGGGGTTCCTTTCTTCCTTGTACACTATAACTAAAGAGTATCTCTTCCCCTATAGAGGACACATACATTAACCATATCGAGTGACTGCCCTTCCTATAGCATTCTCCTCTCTCTCTCTCTCTCTCTCTCTCTCTCTTAGTTTCTGCCTTTAGGCTTTATTCTTACTCAAAAACTTTTTTTTGGAACTAGCCATCAACAAACCTTAGCAAAAGGAGGATCTTTGGAAATTATTCTTGCCAAACCTAAATTGAGTGAAGTCCTAAGGGTTTAATTAGTAAGGTAATAACTAGTTTTCCTTTTATTATTACTTTACAATTACCTTATTTATCATGTGCTTTGTGGGCCTCTTTTCTCTTGTATATCATTGTAAAACTATTTTAATTCAACTGACAAATGAAGTTTAATTCTTTTCTTTATTACCTTGCTAGCATGTAATATTACTAACCTAAAAGAGATCATAAAAAATCATATATTTAATGTGCTAGATCTCCACAAGATCAATCTTGCATGAAATTTAACGTTAGCATGGAATGTAGAGATTTTATGTTTTCCTTGAATCCTTTGTAGAGGCCAAGTTCAATTGGGGATGTCAGTGGGATGACCTATTCCTCAACCATTAGTGCTACTTTCACCCTTAGAGCCAACCCTTCACTCGTGCACTTGAGACAATGTCAATCCTCATCCTAGATTATGGGGATTGTTTTGTAAAAAACATTTTAAAAAGGATTCATAATTTTTCTAAAATATAGTGGAGATTATACTTATTTTTGCATAGTTCAAACTTTTCTAAAGACTTATTAAAAGAGAAATCATACACTAGAGAAGGGATCAAGGCTTCCGGGCTACAAATTTTCAGTGGCCACTACATTGAGGATATTTAAGAGGATGAACCTTGCAAAGGATTCAAAGTTGCCCATTAAATCCCCCAAATTCAAATTTCATGTGTTTGACAACATGCATTGCACAGTGAATTCGGTGTACTCTATGAAAGGATTGACCCCCTTGAAGGACACATATGATCTTTAACTTTAAAAATCACAAGTCCCATCAAAAAATTTTCATTTTCCCACTCAATAGAGCATTGCATCCAGATGCAATTTCGCTTATGACACAACTTCCAAGCACACCTTGGAGGAATTGATCATTGTTGAAACCCTTCCTATGCTAAGGAGGGAGACTATGCCCTGGATCACAAGCCCTTTTTTTTACCAAATCTCTAAGCTAATCTGTTCAAACCCTATAATTTATACTTAGGAAACTTCATTCATGTCTCACCATGTTTTCTTGCTTGGTGGTCACTCTTGTATATGTGTGTAATATGTTTCTAGTGACGTATATCCCTCCCCAATAGTTGAAAAAGAGACTCTCACATCAAGCGAATCTATGGTTTTTAGTTTTCCTTTATTTTTTTCCTATATTCTTTTTGTTTTCTAAGGGAGGTAAGATCTTAGGGTTTTTCTTTCTTGAGTCATTTCTTTTAAAGTCAACAACCCTGCCCCCCCAACCAAAGGATTGTGTTTTCTTCCAGTAAAATAATAAAAATATCTTTCTTTTTCATTTTAGTTTGGAGTTTACAAAAGCAAGATAGGCCTGTCTTAGAAGTGTGATAATGTATGTAGACTCATCTGATATAAATATCCAATTTTCATAGAGCCTAATCTAGTCAAACCTATAATAATGTCACAAGATTATTAAAATTTTAATGCTACTATTAGTAACCTCATCATCTAATTAGAGGCAAACTTTAAAACCAAGATGAAAGCCTAATAGAATATCATCATAGAACAAGAAAAAGTAATCAATGACCTTTTGAAAAAGACCGATGAACAGGATCTCAGCTGCACTAATATTCCAAACCTGACTAGCGAAGAGTTAAGAAGTTAAAACAATTACTCAGGAGTTGTAACGCATTTAAAAATCTCTTAGTAGACCCTCTTCCTTTATGCTAATCACAAAGGAAAGTTACCATCTAAGTTTAACTTATTAAATAGCCTCAGATGTATTAGAATACGCAATTATGCTTTCCATTTGAAGAATTTGCCAACTACATGAGATTTAAAAGAGTAGTCAAAGAACCTTTCACACATATCTTACGTCTAACTCTAGCAATGAACTACCAACTACTCTTCTTGACCTTGAACTCCTGAAACAAAGAGAAAAAGAGAGTTTCCCAAATTACTTAGCTTGTTCAAGAGCCAAAACAAACTTAGTAATTAAGAGGCCTTCTGAAAAGGAATAAGTATGCATGTTAACTTACAAATTTATATAGCTAGGGTATTGAATGTCAACTTCTCTTTACCTTTGTGCAAATACATGAAGCTGGCATGCTGCTCTGAGTAAGAGATACAAAACAATCCAAAGCCCAATTGCACTAAGAATTGGGCTATCAATTTGTTACCAACTTCTACTTATCTATTGGCTTGTGGTCGTTCCACTTGTGCGGTGTTTATAAAGATTCCAAGCCATTCACATAATTCTTAAATCTTTTGAGATATTGTCTGCCATTTTCCACTATTATGTTGGTGGGGAGATCGTTCTTGGATATAACATTTTCTATAAAAAAATCATTTGCTATCTATTTTGTGATTATGATAACTAGCTTTGTCTTTACTAACTTGGTGAAGTAGCTAACTACTATAAATATAAACTTTTTTTGGCTAATCACCAAAGGGAAGGGTCACAGAGTGTCCGTGTCCCATCTTGTAAAGTGTATGGGATTCGTGATTATTGACAATGCAGTTGTATGAACATGTATATTTTGAACAAATTTTTGACATTTCTTACACTTGACATTTCTCTCACTTTCTAATAACGTCCTAAATTGCATCTTTAAGTGTTGTGATCAGTAGAAGCTTGCTTTTAGGGATATTTTTTTTAGTAGCATTATTCCTTCAATGTATGAACCATAAACACTTTGATGGATCTCAGCAGGGTACACTTCAATTCTTACTTGCTAACATACTTCATGAGACACCTAAGCCCCCTCTCATAGGGTTCCCTTTAGAAGATACAATACCAAACTGCTTTTCTCTTAATCCTCTTGGCGTCTCTATATCTAGTGACTTTCTTTTTTTATGTGGTCTAAGACTTTAGTCATCCACGAATCTACTTCTATAGCTACATAAGTTTCCTCAAATTCTATGCTCATGTTCCTCATGATTCCCAGTAAACTATCCTTAGAGCATCATATTATGAAGAGTTTACCCTCTTACTTAATAGATCTGCTTGTTAACTTTCATATCTTACTATATGAGTCATTTCAAAGTGTTTAAAGAGCTTTACAAGAATTGCTGGATTTTGGCCGGATATCTTACCACGCATTTTCTTTTAACCTTGAACTCACCCTTCACTTGGCTTACTACCAAATAAGAGTTACTTAATACTCTTACATTATTTACTTCTAGGTTCCTGCATATCTATAATCCTACTATAATGACCTCATATAAGACCTCATTATTAATAGCTGAAAATGTAAACCTTAATGCATGCTCAAACTTTTCTCTGTCATGAGATAATATGATGAGTTCTACCCAAGAACTATTATGTGTTAAGGAACCATCTGTACAAATCGATTTTCTACCACATGATGTTAGGGACGTCTTTCTTATCCTTGTAAATCCACTTAGGTAGGAAATCCGATAGAGTTTGTACCTTGACTACACTCAAAGGAGTCTTTAAGTATTTGAGTATTTGATTAATATTTGATTAGTTGCAGGGTTATACTCTATGCCAAACGTGTAGAGTTCCACTACCTATAATAACATTCCCCCATAAGAAATCACATTTCTCCATCATTTTCTTTGGTGGTTGATCAATTAGGTCCCCTATTATGTGAGCTTCAAAGTAAGGACTTTGTAGCCCATGACTAAGGCTAAGCTAGTTTCTCGATTTTCATATAGTTTAATTCATGCCTAACGAAGACATGGCTAACAAAGCACACTAGGAGGTGTCCCTTTTCTTCTTCCCTCAGTAGCATTTTAATCATAGTTGTGGCAGACACTGAGAGGTACACAACCAGTGTCTTCGCAAGGATTAGGCTCGATAGAGCCAGAATCTCTGCCAGATGCTTAGCAAGTGATTCAGATGCTTGCTCAACTTCTTCTCTCTGCTAAAAGTCCTTGAGATATTATATGTATTTGCATAGTGCTGAACATTTTTGTGCATATTTAGAGATCAATTTCTCAAGTTTACTATGCATCTTGTGAGTTTATACATATCCTTCATAGTTTTAGGGATTTGTATCTCTAGTTCAGCCTTGAATTTCTCTAGATCTAATTTTATCCCTCTTTTATTTATCTCAAAGCCAAGGATCTTTCTAGCTCTTATCCCAAAGGCACACTTCTAGCATGTAGCCTTATGTCATACCTCATAACTATGGTGAAGGTCTTTCTCAAGTCTTCGAGGTGCTGCTCCATAAGAATGGATGTGATTATCATATCATTAATATAGACTTCCACTATTAGTCTAATATGTCCTACAACAGCTTATTGGATAATCTCTCGTAAGCTGCATTTGCATTCTTAAGCCCAAAGGGCATGACATGATAATAGTAGATGCCTTGGTGTGTGATGAACATTGTGTTGTCCTATCTAGTTCCCAAATTGGTATTCAATGGATGCCGAAATGAGCATCCATGAAAGATAATACTGCATGACTACTAGTGGAGTCCATTAATTAGTTTATCTTATAAAGTAGGAAACATTCTTTTAGAAAAGTCTTACTCAAGTTAGCATCGTCCACACAAATCATACAGGTCCCATTTAACTTTTGACCATTACCACATTGGCCAGCCAATCAAGGCAATCATTACTAGCATAATGGTAGTATAGGAGTATGGGGAAAAAAAAATCATTTTTTGATAACTTTCAGCAGAATAAAACAAAAATTCTATTTCTTCTTATGTCCAAGTAAAATCTTGATAAAAGTTACTCATTTGCATCATAAAGATCATTTTCTTTCACATAATTGGTAACTGCATGTAGATAGGTTGAGAACATAATTTTAATTTTAGTTGAACAGAATTCAAAACTCTCTCAAGTCACTGCTTCGACTTTGGATTAAAACCCTTAGGAAATCATAAGATTCCAATTATTTGAATCAAACATTCACTTTAAGAGCATTGAATAATTGCTATCTTCTAGTTCTATTTTAGTATAGTGAAACACATACCTGTTAAGCACTTTGTTTCTCAGGATACACAAAAGTATACGATGTGCTCTACCGTCACTAGCTTAAGATTAACCTGACATGCATATGTTAATTACAAAATCCAGGAATGCATTGAGAGTCGTATGTGCTAAGATGCATAAGCTGAACCCTTCGTTAGAACTAGACAATATTACAGAGCCCTTAAGTCATTCACAAACACCATAGTATTTTTCTTTAAAGAAAAACTTTGTGAATTAAAGAGCTTTCCAGAAGGAAATTCTCTTTTTAAGCTTTTTTCCACTTAATTAACATTTTGTAGAAACTATAAGAGTCTCAAAACTTGTTTAAAGGATCTTTAAAGGCATAATAACTACTAGCAATATGAGCAAACTCTTTATAAGGCGTTGAGCCCAAATTTAGGATCTGACATTATAAAGTTAAAGATCTCATAATAAGAACTTACAATCATCTTGATCTGGCATCCAACTGGTCTTATAACACACTAACAAGACAATAAGCTATTAATTATTATAGACAACATCAAAAATTATAATAGAAATCTAACACTAGAGACTTGTGGACACATTGATGATAAGCAACTACTTTATATAATCAAGGGAGCTTCTAGTAACGCATGAGCATGACTCACTTTCTCAACTCCCATTACTCACCCTAGTCTTCTGCCAATTTTCAAATAAGCCATTAGTCTCTAGATGTTTAAAGTAACGCCCTTGTTTTAAAGTTTCTCTAGCTAAAGTACATGTCAAGCCTCACCAAAGAGTCACATCATCACAATAGCATTCCCATATATATAGCCAAAAGAATCCATAATAAATAAGAGATTACCCATTTTATACAAATATCTAGAATAAATCACAAGCTATTTTTTTTTTCATCTTTCAAAGTGGCCCCCTACTATCTCCACCTTTATTCCCACATTATTTATGTCATTATCAACCAAATGTGTGGCCCAAACTTTATTTTATGCAAATTCAACATTTCAGCAAGTAAAACTCATGAATCTTCTAAAAGAGGCAAAATTTCACTCACATAGTATTAATTTCCTTTTCAAAACACTACTTTAACCTGTAAATCCCCAAATTTCTATAATAACACCCTAATTTCAAACTTCATGTCCATGTTCTACTCATAATTTCTAGATCCAAGCATGTAAACCCTAAGAATTACTTGAAATTATATACATTATACAATTAACCAAAATCTTTTATATTGAATTTAGTACAATTTCAAGAGAGGGCTGCCCGCTTTGATTTTTTGAATGAAGAGGAAGTCAATTGTAATTAAGAAGATCACTGTCAAGCCTCCTTCTTCGCCTCCTCCTTCTTCTTCTCCTCCTCCCCCCCTCTCTCTCTTTCTCTCTCTGTCTCTCCTTCTCTCTACTGTGGTTGTGTCTATTACGTGGGAAGAAAATTCCCTCCTCTTGTGCTTAGTGTAATTGCCACCCTTTCCCTTTTCTTTTTTGTTTTTTCCCCTCTTCCTTTCCTATGCGTTGATACCCCAGCCACTGTTTTGAGTCAAATAAATATCTATCTAGGTAATAAAAAAACAAAGACAAATTGTGAATTAACTCGATTTAAGGAGTGTTTAACTAGAGTTTTGACCCACATTAAGAAATAATAAATTTTCTACATTTTAAAAATAAAAACATCAATTTAGATTAGCCATAATTACGCGCAACCATTTCTCCCAAAATGTAATGTGTCATACAATCGCAAAATTCATCAAATAGTATAGCTAAATTGATCTAAATCTCATAATTAGACTATAGGAAATTTCACGGTCCTTAAGCTCATCTATTAGCTTTCTCAAATTGATACAAAATTCTTCTCTAGGCATCATCCTCTTTGGACAGTTTTGTCAAATTCTCCCTTTAAAGGGATTTCTTATAGGTCCCCTTGGAGTCAATCCTAGGGTTATGAGAATCTCTATTATCCAACTCATCGAGATTCACCACATTGAAATTTAATGATGTTACAGCTTTTCCTTTACTCCCTTAAGCTGTTCTAAGAGGTTGGTATCTTTTATAGGTTTATAGCTTCTAAGTATGGCTACATAGCATTGCTTGGATTTCTAATCCCCCTCTAAACCTTACTTATAGATCCATTACTCTACTTAAATTACATCTTATGGTCAAAATTTGACAATACAGCTTCCACAATTTTCAGCATAGGTATCCTATGATGATATGGTAGGCTGAAGTGGTGTCCCTAACCACGAAGTCCACTATTAGTTATCTTGTGGTGCTTTTTTCCCCTACCTTGATATGCAGCTTTATGACTCCTTTATGTTAGAGGGTGTTTCACATAAAAATGGTAGGGTAGGGAAATGATATTAGGTTCGTATGCTATAATCTCAATTTGTTACAGTAATTATAGACCATTGCATTAACATCACTACCTATGTATGGCAGCACCTGGTTGACCTCATAATTGACCACCTCTAGTTTATTTGCAAGAGGGTTATTATGAGGATGTTTCAAAGATCTCAATTGTTTATATACTATACTTAGATGTGTACTTGTGATCCTTGACTCTGTGCACCATGGTACTCCTTGCATGGTGCATAGATGCCCCTTTAATGCTTTAAAAAATAGTCTTGCTAGTTGGGCACTACCTGAGATTGTCTTTGCTACACCTCAGAGTTCCTCTTCTATAAAGTTGGCATTTTCTTAGGTTTTCGTGTTGTCCAGCATCCTTCTTTCTCTTATAAGAACCCCTCAGGTAAATATGTAGGTGAGTCATGCATGCTATGTCTCACAACATCTTGTCCAGGTCCCAACAATCTTCTGTGTCG
The DNA here is from genome assembly GCA_002740545.1 of Lophocereus schottii. Taxonomy (NCBI): domain Eukaryota; kingdom Viridiplantae; phylum Streptophyta; class Magnoliopsida; order Caryophyllales; family Cactaceae; genus Lophocereus; species Lophocereus schottii. Next base: position 20,595 of record NCQV01106298.1, on the reverse strand, counting down.
TGTGTATGTTCTTATGAAAGTCACATCACTTATCATTTTTTCTAAACACATATCTTTTCTTGATTGGCCTCAATTCATCCAATGGAATCTTAGTTTGAATTTGTATTAGGATTCCCCTCTTTAACATTGTAACGATGTTTTCTAGTGGATTTTTTTTTCTTCTCCTTATACTTGTTTTTCTTGCACCGTATATCCTCCTTACTAGGGTTTCCTTTGTTCAACTATTGAGATTTAGTTGTAAATTCTGCCTAGAGAACCTCAACTTTCTTTAGGACCACTAAAATGGCTTTAGGTTTTTGGTATAAGTATTACCTAAAATTAGAATATGTTGCCCCATTCTTAAAAGATGTTAGGGCCCCATCATGGTTCAAAACTATGACAGAAAGACACTCGGTATTAAACACAGTATGTAAAACTCCTTAGGGAATCTCTATATCTTTCAATTATGTGTATGTGGTGGAATTGGATTTAACTAGCCTCCTACTTCCCACAAAGCGTGTTAGGAAATTGAACCGCAAGTTCCCCTCGGACTTCATGGAAGAGGCAAAACATTTGTTGAACTAGATTTGTGCAACTTTCTTAAGTGTGGTTAGAAAACACGTGAGTAGGATAGCTTCATTAAAGGATGGCATCAAATATACACCAGTAACATAAGTAATTAGTTGCTCCTTAGGGTTAGTGGTTCCACCATAAGCATCAATATTTAGGATTCTGACTTCATCAGGAAGAGCACAATTCATAATATCCAAGCCAAAGGTTAAACTTTGATTGAGCACAACCTTACTGGTATCTTCACCTCTATTTGGGGGATCCTCAATCCAAACATTAGACCTAGTGTTCGGTCTCCAAGTGATACATTTTCACATCTTTAACACTTGATTTGACCCACATATAATCTTTAGATTAGTAATCACTTAGTGTTTTGTGTTTTTTGAGGTCGAATTCGAAGAAGCACTAAAAATTGAGCCATTTATCCACTTTGAAGCTTAGGACAAGAGAACATGCCAAAAAGGAGCCACATGTGCCAGTGCAGTCCAGACCATTCCAAGTTAAAAAAAAACTACAAGGAGTGATGAAATAGCCAAATGGCATGGGCTATACTTGCTTCGTAGCACGCCCATGCCACCTTCATGTTGCAGACATGAAGAAGCTTAGGTAAGGCAGGCAGTCAGAAATCTAGTATGATGGGAACGTGCCATGTGGCAGGATCATGCCAACGCACAAGGCTATAAGTATTTAAGGAGTGAGTAAGCTAATAAAAAAGTGTTTAGTTATTATTTTTAGGGTATTTTGAGTAACAACTTTTCTCTCTAGAGTACCTTTGTAGACTCCTAATCATAGTTAATGAAAGTTAATTTTTTTTCCAATTCTAGAACCGCCTCAGTACCCTTCTTTCATTAGCATCTAATTTCACTTTCTCTCATATAAATCCACACCACTCCTCCATTTATTCAATGCACTTAACCCCTAAATCATGCGTTTTGCTGAATATAGGGAGATGTCCTAAAGGATTTGAACCTCTAATCTACTCCTCGAAACCTTAATCATGCTTTCTTTTTCGATCCTCTTCTGCATTGTTCTACTGTGAATTTAGCATTTCAAACTTCAAATATCGTCAACAAAAGATAAATTAGAGTTGATTATTGCTTTGTGGTGATTGATTGGTGAATGAATAAACATTGATCAAGTAAAAATAAACATCACGTTGAAATGTGTTTATGGGTAATTCCCTCTGTCCTTCCATTTGTTGTCTTTCATTAGATTAGATATTGTTTTTTCTATGATAGATTTTATTTTTGGGTGATCTTTTGAGGATAACTTGGGAATTTGTGGTGGCCATATTGACCATATTGAGCCATGACTCATGTCATGTCCCTTTGATCGCCCTTTTATGTGCTAATGTATTAATTGCTTGATTCTTTGCGTAATGATGGATAGGTTATTTTAGATTCATTTATTTACGCTAAACTTGAGTCTTCCTTAGTTGAGTTGTTGATTTTGGATTGCATTTTAGAGTAATTTTAGATTAGTTTATCGAACTATTAGAGTAATTTTAGATTAGTTTATCGAACTAAAAACCCTTCTCGCAATCGAGTCAAAGCTTGAGTTAATCCACCAACATCCTAGCGAACGAAATTGCGATTTCTCACTCGAACTCTATGCCCAACAAATTTTTGGCACTGTTTTTGGTGATGATGGTAATGGATTCACATTAGTTTTAGGCTTGATTGTTATACATGGTTTAGTTTTGGTTGCCATTCAGAGAAAATCCTAAAAAATTAAAACATTTTAAAATTTTAAAAAATGGAGAATGAGTGCTTGCAAGGTTGTCTAGTTGTAGGTGACTCATTCGTGTTGACATCTCATAACCCCACAGCGAGGTAAACCAACCTCTAGTATTCAATTTAGCAACAATGGCGGACGGAGAAAGCCAAGTTTTACCCCTCTACAAAGGATTCTAAATTAAATTTTTCATGCCCTAAGGTCCATAATCCATCTTGCTTTCGAACCTATGAACTTGGTGAGGATTTACAATTGGCATTAGCTCACAGTACATGACTATGCTACCTAAATTCTTTGGACTGCTCATGCCTATTTGTTTCTATGTGAATTTGAGAAGGTATGCTTGATGATGCAATTCCTAAATGTTCCCTAAGATATTGTTAGGTTGCATTTTAGCCCATTTGCTTAAAAAAGTCTCAACTAAAACATCAATGTATAGCCTTCCCACAAACTCTATTTCCACATAGGATGGGTTTGTAAGGATATTCCTGAGAAATTATTTTTTGAATGGCAAAACTATTAAATTGAGGAATGAAATAAACACTTTGTGAAATTAGATGTAGAATCATTTTAGAAGTGTCTTGAGAGGTTCAAGATCTTATTGGCTCAATGTCCCCATCGTAGTTTAAAAGAATCCAAATTATCTATGAGGGGCTTGACCAAACAACCCAAACCATCGTTAAGCCCATTTATTTAGGAGGTTCTTAAAGAAAAGTGAAACCAAAATTTGGGAATTTTAGAGGACCTTGTGGAAAAGACTTTACAATGTAGACTACTAAGGATGAGAATTTGGGTGCCTAGATTGATAGTCAAAAGGGAGGGATACATATGGTGTTGGATACCACGTACATTGACACACGTTAACTTGCTTATGATAACCTGTGAAATGGGATAATCTTATCCCAATCACCAAACAATTTTCCCTCATCCCAAGTGATTTCGTGCTCCTAATGCCAAGCCTCATACCATTCTTGGAGTGGTTAGCCATTGTTTGCTCACAATTTCCTACAAGTCAAGAATAAGCGTAAGTGAATGCGACCGTTCAAAGGAAGTTTGTCCCTTATTCTCCTACATTCATCATGGGGCAGTTTAAACACCTCAACTTTTTGTGGATTGACCAAAATACTATAATGCCTAATGCTCAAGGTGATGGTTTCTAAGAAAACACTTTCTCTTCTTCTTATTAAAGGTCGCCTTCTCAAGGGGCATATAATGCTCCTAGAGGGCCTCCACAACTGGGTGTTTCTGAATCTTATCCCCCTTAAGGTTACAATAAAATTGACAAGGTGACTAAGAAAGTGAATGATATGGAAAGGAGGGTGATAGAGCTAAGAAAGTCCAATGAAAGGATGATGAAGACCATTAATGGACAATTCAGTTAATTAGCCATGTCAAATAGATAGAGAGGGACTTTTACTAGCCAAACAAAAGTGAACCCGGGGGGGGGGACCTTCTTCTTCTTATTTCGACCTAAGTAATGTGAGGGAAGTTAATGTCATGATCCCTTTATGGTTGGATAAGAAAGTTTACTCCCATGTGGGTAAACATAATGTGGATGTGTCCCTCACCTACCTTCTTCTCTTCCCTCTTCTCAAGAACGTGAGTCACATGATGTGTATGTTTCTTCATCTAACCCCCTTCTAAGGATATGGAAGACCCTAAAGGGACGAGTCTTTGGATATTGGTTACTCTACAGCTTCTAAGGCCAATCCTACTTCTTTACCTATGACTCCTCAGCCTATTATATCCTGTCCTAACTGATTATAGAGGAAGAAGGCCCAATCCTATGTTGATAAGATAAGGGAGATGTTCTTGCAAGTCAAGATCAACATTCTCCTCTTTGATATTATTCAACGAATGCCCCTTTATGCTCGCTTCTTTAAAGAATTGCGAACCACTATAAGGGCCATTAATGTTCCCCAGAGAGCCTTTTTATCCTCTAATGTGATTTCAATAATTTCTAGTCAATTTCTCATCAAGTAAGCACCCGATAGATGCCATAATTGTCATTAGCAATCATAATATAGATACGGTCTTACTTGATCTTGGTGCCAGCGTTAATTTCTACCCTTTATGGTGTATAAGATATCTGGTTATGGGAGCTCAGCCTACCAAAATAGTCCTTCAATTAGTCAACTATTCTGCTAGACTTCCTAGAGGAATGATTGAGAACGTGTTCATTAAGATGGGGAATTTGATATTTTCAGTTGGCTTTGTTGTACTAGAGAACAAGGTTTTTGTGTGACATGAAATACCAGTGATCCTAGGTCAACCATTCCTTGTTACTTCGAATGCACTCATTAATTGCAGGGATCGAAAAATGAATTTTAGGAATATGAAAATGGAGTTGAATGTGTTTAACCTACAAAAGCAACCTATAGGATTTAATTATGTGGAGCACTCTATTCTCAATTGAATAGGTGACTCCTGTTTAGAAGAAGTGGAATTTGATCATGATGGGGGGTCGATGTCATGGAGGTATAAGTCATTTTACATGGGATATTATAAGCTTGAATATCACATATTTGCATTTGATGATCAATGTGATGACTTGTTACATGCATCCATTCTTGTATCCATTTCTTCTCTCTCATATCCTTCTCATGAGGCACTACCTAGTTTGCCTTCATCTCAATCTCTTGAATTGGGGTCTCTTCTCAATAATCTTAAATATGCATTATTGGGCCTGGATTGCTATTTTCATATGATAATTACTAATGATTTGGATCCGGACCAAGAGACCCACGGGATTGACTTGTGTTCGATACTAAATTGTCGTATTTTACATGCTTCTATGCCCCCATTTTTGGCTCGTATAATAATATAATCTTTACTATTTTTACTTGTTTCATTTACTTTTGTAGATAATAAGCTCAATCGAGCAAATGTAGCTAAAATGAGCAAAGAAAGAACATGAAAGCATGAAGATCACAAAGCAAGAGAGGGGCGACGGGTAGCCGTGGCGCCACCCCTCAACCGTCGCTTCCCCTACAGGATGGCAGGGGCTGGCGATGGCCATCCATCACGTAGCTGACGGCCAGTGGTGGTGGCGATGCCACCAGTCGCTAGGCCACCTCCCATCACCACCTGCTGCTCTTCACACAGCCCCCTCCCCGTTTTCTTAGACTCAATTTCTATTTAAAGGGACTTTTTAAGACCTTTTATGGCTTTTTGAGGAGGTTTTTGTAGAGTTTTCAGCTTAGATTTAGCCACTAAAAACCCCACTAGTGGTAACAAACTAGGCAAATTAGGATTTGTTTGGGTGGATTTCGGATTCAAGCATGTGGATTTTAATCTCCATTCAAGTAATCACTAAATTTTCTCTTCTCTTTCTCTCTCTATCAATTTCACATTTTCTTCTCTTTTATTTTATTTAAGCATGTTAGTTTAAATTATGTTTAGCTTGGATGTTTTGTTTTTATTATGATTTTGTGTTTAGTAGTTGTTTTAATCTAAGTTAGATTAGGTTTATTTCTCCATCTTATGCTTAATTAGTCTTGTTGTTAGCCTAGTTTATTTTGGGTTAAATTATGATTGTGTGATGATTAGCAGCTAGCTTTTGTTGGCTTGGATTATCATTAGCCTCTTGATGGCTAATAAATTACGGATTAGCCCTAACTACACCTAATTTATAGTTCGAACTTAGAGTTTTTTCTCATGCCCACCAAGTGTTCGATGAAATGCTTGAGAGATATGTCATCCATGTTTTAAGGCTATTGACTTATACTGAGAGATGATCTTAATGAACTAGTGTGGGAGAAAGGATAGTCTGGATTTTGACAAGAAAGTTGTCTCGATCCTAGCTAGGTCCCTAGGTTGCTAACCTAGCGGTCTAATTAGGCTAACCTCATAAAAATAGGTGGTTAGAGTCTAATTAGATTAGCTGATGACCCTTGAGAGGGGGCTTGGGTAGCCTTCGATGGTGCAAATAACTATCTCTAGTTTTCATTATAGCTTAGGTAGGTTGGGGCTCACATCGATTACTTGGTTCGTCAATTGGCCCAATCATAACTCCAAGCCTCTTCTTTTGTGCTTGTGAGCTTAATTTAGTTTGTCTTTCTTTTCTTTTCACTTTGCCTTACATGAAACGTTCGAGTTTACCCCAATACGTCAAATCCAACTCCCAATGGATGACACCCAAGTGCTCAATGATAAACCTTGCACTTGGATAAAATATTAAAAACTTAAATTTTTTTGTGCATTTTTTTATAAAAATTTTTCAATTTTTGTATAGTTTTTCTTTTTGGTTTTGGAGGACTTTTATGCCTTTGATTGGTTTTTTACCGTTAATGGCTTGGTTACTAGTTTGTATATAGGTTGAATATGCATGATGGAACACTTGTCTACAATGTAGTTTCTGGTTTTTAATAATAACTCAATTTCACATGTGCGGTTTTGTGCCTACCTTGTATACTTAACCATTGTCTTTTAATGTTAATTGTTGAAATTTGGGTTTGGGCACATTCCACTTGGTTAATTGACTTCCAGTTTTATTATTATTATGAGAAAAAGAAAAAAATGAGAGAAGCATAATGCAAAAGTAAGCTTAAATCCAGTACCTCTATTTAGGCTTGAATAAGTGCTTTGCACATCCAGATAAAACCTCTAGTTAGGAAAGATGTCCAAATATATGCTAAGTTGTTCCTCCAGAAGCTCAAGGCCTAGCAAGTCAAGAATTACCCACCTAGGCAAAGGAGCATAAGGAGAAAAGCGAGAAAAAAAGAACAGAAAAAAATGAATGAATAAGACCTAATAAAAGGGAGTCATAAGCCAAGTGGAGATGACCGTTTTTCCTGACTTTAGCCTAGCATTAAGAGTCAATGCACTTCACACGGAGTACCAAGATATACAAATCGTGTCATTGTGTTGTGTGGGGTGAAAGATGAAAGCCAAGATGCATTTATAGCCCATATGTCTTGAATGTATGTTTTGCTTATATATGGCTTAGTGGCTAAGTTGTTATAGTGATAAAATCAATTTATATGTGTATATATTTTCCCTTTTTCCTTGTATATATGCTTTGCTTTTGAAAAAAAAATAAAAAAAATATTTCAAAGATTTTATGGGTGTGAAAAACTACACAGAGGTACCCTCAATTTATTACAAAATATTTTAAGGGCCTTTTGTTTTGATAACTAATTATAAGGTAACCTGTCTTTTGATAAAACTAACAAAAAGATCTGATTCACTATTCACCTATTTTGCATAAACATCCTAATATTTTTATATTTGCAAATCGACTCTAATCCTTAAAAACTTACTTTCAAAAATCCAAAATTTGTGCATGTGGTTTTTTTTTTTTTTTAGCAAGAACTACTTGAGACCCTCTTTCAACTGGTATCAGAACCTCATGACCAAAATAATTAAGATAATTAAGCTAATGAATGATTAATTAAGCTAATTAACTGAGATTAATGCTTGAATGATCACTGCTTGCCCTGCATCGCATTATTCACACATTTTTCACCCACCGGAAGACATTTCTTCAGTAGCACCTCAATTGAACTATATCACTGATATAGTTTTAGAATTAAAAGCAGAATTAGCTAAAATTAAGGCTGAAGTTAAGGAGTTTAAGAAGCAATTATCTGTAATTCATCTTTTGCTAGTTAACGAAGTAAGGCATAGTGGAAAATCTACTTTTAGTATTAGGACTTGATTTTAGCATAAATACCCTTTCTAAAACCCAAAAAATAAAAACCCATTCCCTTTGCATGATATAAAAATTCAAAAAGAACCAGGATAAAAATTAGGTGAAAAATCAGCTGAAAAGCAGAAAACGAAGAAGAGGAATATGTTCGAGAAAGAACAAAACCCAGAAGAATTAAAGAAGATTTTGTGTGCAATTAGTGATGAACATGATGTATTATCTGATGATAATGAAGAGACTAACAATATCCAATTAGAAGGGGAAATATATCAGCAGATGAATCTGATTAAATTAGAAGACCTTAATATATTACCATTAGAAGAAGTCAGAAGAAAACTTGATTAAAAAAATATAGCAAAATGATTGGTGAAGATAAGATTAAGGAGATTGGAGAAAAACTCGACTTAGGGAAAATCGGGACTAATTCAGTTAACAATATTGTTACTAAGCCTGAAGAATTTAGTGAACCATCTAGAAGAAATACTCATTTTATAAGACCAAGATATGTTCCAGCAAAATGTATAACTAATTTTTCCTTTGGGTTTGTCCCAAGGAAAGCTACAAACTTTGAAGAAATTAGCCTTACTCTAATCAGTCAGATAGGATATATCTTAAATATACACGGAGCTCGTAATAGAGAAGAAATATTTGAGGATTGGAAAAAAGGCATTAATAGTGCCTTAAACCTGAATACTACATGGACTGCTGCTAATTTCCTAATTTACATCAAACATAATTTCTCTTGCACTACAACTTGCCGGTATGACTCATTAAATAAATACTACAAAAATACATTAAGAATGATGGAAACACCAGCTGCAATGTTCAAAAATTTGTGCAAGGAAATCGAAACTGTGCTTATCGGAGCTAAACTTGATTCTAAAAAAAAGCAAGAGAATGGCAGAGAAAGATCAATAATATAAAATTATGGGATAGAAGATACCTGAAAAATTATATTGCTGAATTTAGTTAATATTATTACAAAATTGGACATAATGAAACCAACCTTGGTATATTCTATAACAAATTGCCATATCTTATAAATTCAATAATTAATGAAAAATACATGAAATGGCTTAAAAGAGTAGATGTCATTGACACCCATAGTTCAAGAATCTTTTAATTAATAAATGGGTTAATGATTAATGTCTTGATCTCTAAAAGTAAAAGAAAATTTAAAAACAATTGCTAACTTATTGGGATTCACATCACCAATGGAAAAGGAACCTGAAAGGAGAAGAAAAAGAAAATTTTATGAGAAAAAGAGTTTTAATAAGAAAAGGGGAAAGAAATATAGAAGAAAATATTATAACAAACTAAGTTCTAAAAAATATAGATTTTTTAGGAAAACAGCTTATTGGTCTGCAGGAAAAAATAGCTACAAATGCTGGGCATGCAAAGAAGTAGGACATTATGACAATAAGTGTAAAAATAGAAAGAATAAGAAGCTTATTGAAACCTTAGGTAGCCTAGATTATGTTGAGCTTAGTGAAGATGAGGCATTAGAGCTCGCCCTAAATAACAACAAAAAGATTGTTGAAATTATCTTGGATAATGAATATAAAGAAAGTGATTATGAAGAAACAAGTCATATAAGGGAAAGTAGGTTGATTAGTCTTGGTGGTCTTCATAGAGAAGAGTTTGTCGTAGACAATGATCATGAGGAAATCAAAGGAGATTGGGTCCTTACCATAATTTAGAAAGATATGATCTATAAAAAGTCCATCTTTGAATTAAAGACTTAGTATGTATACGAGATGATGGAAGGAGATCTAGAAATCAAAATTGGGAGTATGATGTGGGAGAAGCTAATCTCATTAACTGGGAAAACATCCTTAAGCATAACAAAGATAGAAAGTATATATACATCCATATTGAAAGTGTCCAAGTTCAAATCTCTCTATTATAATATTATGGCAAAGATATTGATCTTTATGTCTTACTTTGTGATATTAGACATACCAAATTTAATAATCAAATTATCATAGGGATTAAGACTAACTTATACAACGGATCAGTAGGATTCAATTATTGACCTGGATATTATGTGAGTTTAAAAGATGAGTTTGTGAAAAAAAAACTTTCTATCCCTTAAGATAAAAACAGTTGGAATAGACATGAAAAGAGAAGGATATCCAGTTAAGAATATTTTGGAAAATTATATACAAATTAGATAATACTATAGATCCAAAAACTAAAGTAACAATGATAGAGGCCGAAAAATTTGAAAGTCCTACCCCTATGCAAAAAATTCAAAGGATTAAATCTAATCCACATGAGATAAAGATTGATCGTTTATGGATATCTAGCTCTGACAACCCTACAAAAATCAATAAGAAAAATATGATAAAAAATTGATGAGATAAAATTACCATTACAACCCGATTATTAAGAAGCATAAGTACAAGATCAGAATGGGCAGAAGGATCTTCATCAGCTAAAGAAGAGTTTAAAGACGATGATACAATTAGTATAACTAGTCAAATGAGAAGAATGAATTTTGAATCTGCAAGATGCAATGTAAACTGAAGTATGAGTCCAGATGGAAAGGTCATTGGGTATAAAACAAGAACTACTGGTGAGCCAATTTATAAAGATGAATTAGTCAAAAACATGACAACGCAGATATGTTATGAAGTCACCAACACAAATCCTAATCGCATCTATATCCCAATGAACATATGCTTAGATGGATATAATAAATATGAGTTGTGTGCCTACATAGATAGTGGTTGTTTTGTATGCTTTGGAAAAATATCATTATTTTCAGAGATTATGTGGTAAAGACCTAAAAATCCTTTACAAGTAAGGATAGCTGATAATTGCATAATGAGCCATAATGACGCAATAGAAGGGTTATCCATAGAATTAGGAGAAGTCCAATGCATTGTACCAGTTCTATAGGCTACTTATCAACCCTCTCATGATATGATTATTGGAAATAATTATCAGAGACTATATTCTCCATGCACACAGACCATAAACCAGATAATATTCAATTAATGGTCACTCATTTCCTATTGAAAAATGAAGCAAGGCTTACACTCATGAGAAAATCGAGTTTACACGCAGCCAGCGTGATGAGAAGGTAATGCCTGCAAAATGAGAGGTAGCATTAACAATTACATTACTCGAATTATCTATGAAAGAGCAGATTGTTGAACAATAAGAAAAAATATGCAAAGAACTCTACTATGATAATCCTTTAAAATTCTAGGATAAAGATAAAATATTTGCTGAAATCACTGTATTAAGCCCCAACACTATTATTCGAGTCAAACAAATGGTGTATATACACTTAAAGAACTTCTGGATAAAAGATTAATCAGTAATAGCATGAGTTCTGAAAGCAATCCTGCTTTCATAGTAAGAAATCATATAGAAGAAAAAAGAAGAAAAGCAAGAATGGTGATCAATTATAAAAAGCTTAATGATAATATTGTCTTTGATGGTTATTGTATTCCTAACAAAATAGTCCTTTTTAACAGAATTCAACGAGCCTTTTGGTTCTCGAAAATGGATTGCAAATGTGGATATAGGCAGATAAAATGAATAAGGAAAGCATTGCTTTAACTGCATTTAGTGTTCACAAGAACATTATGAATGGATAGTAATGTCATTTCGCCTAAAGAATGCACCCCAAAGAGTCCAAAGAAGAATGGATAACAACTTTAAAGACCTTAATCACTGTTATTTAGTTTATATTGATGATATCCTTGTCTTTTCCAAAACCGTAGAACAACATAAAGATGATTCTTAGTTGTTACCCAAAGATGCATTGATCATGTTATTACACTTGAAAAAAATAAGTGCATTTATGCTAATCAAGAAATTGAGTTCTTAGGTCTAGTATAAAAACTAGACAAATTTTTCTACAAAACATATTTTGGGAAAAAAAAATAGAAAATTTTCTTGGAAAGATTGAAGATAGAAAGCAGCCAGAAAGGTTTCTTGGATGTCTCACCTATGCTTCAGATTTCATTAAGGATCTAGCTAAACTAAGAAACCCATTGTAGAAGAAACTCAAGAAAGAAGTAAGTTGGACATTGACCACTAATGATATAAAAATTGCTCAAAAATTTAAAAAGATGTGTAAAAATCTTCCTGTTCTTAATTTGCCTAATGAAGAAAATGATTTAGTTCTTGAGACAGAAGTTAGCAATGAGCACTGGCATGCATTTCTCAAAATCAAACAAGGAGAAAAACTCTGCAAATATTGCAGTGGAAGTTTTAACAAGGTATAACATAACTACCCCACGATGGAAAAAGAAATCATTGCAATCATAAGGGCAATTGAAAAGTTCTTAATCTTTTCAGCCCTAAAAACTTTTCTTATTGAACTAATTGCAAACGAATATTTGGTTTTATGAAAAAGAATTTATCAAATATGCAAGCGCAAGGGCAACTCCTACGTTGGTAATTATGGCTTAACCAGTTTTTTTTCTCTATTAAATATGTATAGGGATCGAAGAACTCTTTGACATATAGTTTAACTCAAGAACTTGCTAATTTGTGATCATCGGAGTAGAACTCATGCCAAAAAAGGAAAAAATCTATAATGAAATATCATTACTAGTAGAACGGGTTTCTCCTTCTGGTAAAGTCCTTATTGACAACTTAGAATTCTATACAAAAAGTAGATCACATTGTGGTCTGCTATCTTTTGCCTACCTAATAGCCCAAAGATTTTTCCTTTTAAAGTTACAAGTTAATTGCCTTAGATGTCCTTATGTGTAACACCCCAAGTGTGGCTTAAAAGGATCAAAGTGACTACTTATATTACCAAAGGTGCACCTTTTTTTTTTCGAGAAGCCCACTCTTAAGAACTTCACAGTTAAGCGTGCTTGCTGTATAAGTAATCTTAGGATGGGTGACCTCCTGAGAAGTCTCCTAGGTAGCGTGTGAGCGAGGACGAAACACTGTAGAAAGATTTGTGGTGATTTATGGGGTCAGTCAACGATCCTTAAAGTCGTTCTTTGTAACTGTCCGCAGTCTGAGAGGGGATCGGAGTGTAACAGATAGTGTCAGAGCCAACCTGCGACTATGAGCTGCGCCAGTGGATGGAGAGCCCATGGGCAGTCACCTAGCGGGGCAAAGATACTAGGTGTGGACCGCCAATCAAGTGAACTTATAAGTCAGTCGGTTAGTGAGGCACAATGAGGAGGTTATGCGCTTCAAGTGGAGGTGATTATAAGGCCCCAAGTGTGCCTTAAAAGGATCGAAGTGACTGCTTATATCACCAAATGTGCACCTTTCTTTTCGGGAAGCCCCTTTTTAAGAACTCCATAGTTAAGCATGCCTGCTGTGGATGCAATCTTAGGATGGATGACCTCGTGGGAAGTCTCCCAAGTAGCGTGTGAGCGACGACGAAGCATACCGAAATAGCTTGTGGTGATTTGTAGGGCCAGTTAACTATCTTTAAAGCCGTTCATGGTAACTATCCTCGGCCCACCAGGGGTCGGGTCGTTACATTATGATATTCAAGAAAAAATAAGTTTTCATGTTTAAGAAAAATTGTTCAATGAGTGGTATGCAGTTTGCATTGACTATTATCATAATTATTCCTATGATATTTAGGAGTCTTGAAGTGTAACAATTTACTTTCCCGATAAGTCTGGGGTTGGTGCCGTTAGTTTCCTAACAAATTCAATATTTCCAAAGGACCCCGTCATTAAAGTCTAGGAGTACGGGATAGTAGTTTACTTTATAGAATTTCCAGATCCACAGTATCCATTATTCTCAAAACTAACAAGTTCCAACAATGCATGTTTAGAAGGATCCATTGGATTCTAACATCTCCTGATGATCCAACAAAAATCTCAAATAATCGATGCCTATATGTGGAGGGTACATTGTGCTCTAATCGAGTATGGAAATGAAAAAGCCAAACCAGCCTACACTATAAGAAACGGGTTTGCTTTCCATGCTTAAAATTATCTCCTCCCACGCATGGAAGAGTGGTGATGTATGCTCGCCATGCTTAGGTCAAATGCGCCTAGTGCATGGGTGGGGAAATGCCTGCCACGCTTGTCAAGCGTGGTAGCGTTATACCTGTTTGCACACTTACATTCGAGGGGAGATACACCTGTTTGCACGCTTCAAAACCACGGCCACATTTCTACACTTATGTCTGTAGAGAACTTACACTTTGAGAAAAAGATTATAACTCGCATTTCCACACCTGTAAATGTTATTATGTCGTTTTTTAACTAACTTTTGAACGATACCAGCAAATAACTAATTTTGGCGCATAATATTGATTTTAATGTTTTTGTATTATTAGAAAATGCATTGCATTAATTAATTAATGATAATCATTTTATTATGCAATATATAAATATATATATCGTGTCAAAATTAGAAACTATACAAAAGTGTATGATAATATTAAGAAAATAGAGCTAACAAGCATCATTGAAAACGATCATTCAACTAGCATCGAGAGGTTGAATGGCAACATCCAAAGTTTCGACATAATTCCAAATTAATGTACCTGTAAGTAGGTACAAAAGAAAAGTATGTACGAGACATGTCCAATAGTTTAGTACATATTTAGTCTAATAAATTGTATATCTAACGCTAAAAAAGTGAGTCTCTTTCTAATACATATGAAGTTTATGCTAAAAAAGTTAATCTGATGCTGCAACATTCCATATATAGTTTGAAGACACCACTTCAAAAAGATCTATTTTCCATCTCATTGTGTCGCATCTTGGACTTCATTGCAACCTAAAAACATTGAGCCAATAATACATTGTAAACATATACGTACATATGAATTACAAAACTCTTGAAGTAGCATCCGAATAAGCTTCTGACATTCGTTCTAATAACAAATCCTGACACCACAATATTGCTAACATTTGGCATTGACAATAATAACCATAAAATGGGGAAACTAGCAGGAAGCACGCTTTTTGTTCCGCCAAACACAGCTTCCAAACATAGTTGTAGTTCCAAGAGTCAGCACACTTTCTGATCAAGAGTTGCTAAAAGCGAACATTGCATGCACACTTTCTGTTCCTCCAAACACAGATTACAAACGCCAGAAGGAAACCAAAAGGAAGCACACTTTCTAATCAAGAGTCAACATCCAACAATGCTGATCCGACCAAAAATATTCCTTAGAACAATTGTGTATTTACGTCACAGAGTACAGATTACAACATTCTGGCCCAACCCAATTACATCATAGTAGAACAATAGAATTTAATAAATCTATAGCAACTTTCCTTCGTTTAGACAAATAAACTAATTGCAGTATCAAGTTATATGTTTACGCGGATATGATAAAATTTCAAAATAATTGAATAGTCCAACTCACAGTTTTTGCGTTGTCCAATTTCTCCCATAACAACTTGTCTACCAGTTGTGGATCACCCTTGTAGTCGTAGACATTTAAAACCTATAATAATAATGTACAGCTTGTAAGCATTACAATCTGAATGAACCTCAAAGCCCGGAATAGAGAAAAGGAGGAAAACTACACACTATGCTTGCAAGAAGACAATGTACCAGGACCTTTCTCACACCACGAATGCACTGTCTTACTGGATTAGGATTATTTTTGAGTATCTTATCAACGATCTTCTCCACATCATCATGACTCAACTATGAAAATAAGTGCGTTGCTAGTAAGGGACTTGAATTTAAGAAGTACCCAACAACAAATTCTGAAATAGATTATGGACTTGAAATTAGTAAAATTTGGAACCAAGCTCACCAGATACACAACAGTTTGTTTGCGGCGTTTGGCATCTCCTTGCATAGGTTGAACTTGATTGTTCATTTCCATGGAAGCCCTATAAAGAATATATGAAAACAATCATCATATATAGAATTAAAAAAAAAAGAAAATTATAGCACTTATTGAGTTACGGAGGGAGGATAAACCTTTTGGTTATCTGATCGAGATTGTCTTGATGGTGTGCTATTTAGAACTGTGGTGCCTCCTAATGTAGGATTTCCATTTCTTTTAGGTATAGGATTGGATACAGCTCTACCATCATTCAAACAATTTGGGTTGGGTTGTGGTAGTTGTTGAGGACCACCACATTTAACAGACATAGAACCATGCGCAGGTTGTTGAGGAGTAGCATGTCGAGCTCCATGATGAAGAGATCACGGTTTGGCTTGATCATTGAGTGGCTTGGGCGAAGACTAATAAATGGTTATGTTAGAATTTTAATGCATAGGAAGAGCTCAATAAGGTTACATGTTATATACTGACCGGTATTTTCTTTGCTTGACTTTGTTTTTCATCTTGCACATGATTGATTTGGTTTTCTAAAGTTTGGACCCTTTGAGTCTCATTCCGTACATATATGAGGTGATAGAGTATTTAGCTTAGAAAAGCAACAGTACTTGGAATATAGTATTTGAAATGTACCTAAAACATGCGAGATTGACAGAGCATCTCTAGACATGTGTGAAGGTCGACTCTGACTCTGATCACGCGGTGTGTCATTGCTTGAACTGTCTGGTGACCCAGTACTCTACACACATAGTATAAACAATTCAACTTATATTAGAGTGTGTCATAATCCGGCAGAGTCATAATTTAACTTCAAGGGGGACAAAAAGAAGTGAAGGACCTAATGTTATCGCATTTTAGCCACAAATTTCTCTAATTTTGTATAAAATATTTACAGCAAAAAACCTATAACTGCACATAATCAAGCATCAAAGATTCTGAAGATGCATTACTGATAATGAAATTAAGGGATGAGGCCAAAAGAACAAAGAATTCATGTAAGTTGCATGATTAACTAACAAGGCAAGGTTTAATGATCTCACTCCCTAATTTTCTACTACCTTCTGAGTATGGACTATATTAATGAAGCAATCAACTTCTTATATAAACATGTAGTATTTGGCTCAAAGAACTCAAGGTGCTGGGACAGAGAGTCATTCGATGAAGTAATTATAACTATGATAGAAGAGTGGCCAGCTCAGCATGTGTCTTGTGACTGTCAATGTGGTATAATTTAGTTGCCTCTGTTCTACTATATGAACCAAATAATTATGTCAAATGCAATAATAACAAAAGAAAATCAACAGCCAGAAAGACAAAAATAGAGCATAAAACCAGAATAAAAGATTTTCTTAGATTACACTTGTAGAATTCCATTCTCACTATCAGCATCTAATAAGTTCTCCCCCCAAATCACATGAATAGTAAATTGTTCTTTTCATTCCATACCAGCCTGGACAGTAGCTGTTATTGTTAAGATAGCTAAATTATGCCCCTTCCAATAACAACCTTACTCACTCTCACATCAAGGCAAGTTGAGAACTCAAATAGGTTTGGGTTTAAGAAATCAGCATCATTTTGCATAGTGAAGAGGTCACCTAAGAACTGAACCGCTACCTTGAAGTTTTGCCTAGGCAAGGTTTTTTTAGCAGGGTTAGTTGCAGGGGAGCTACTTTCAATGTACCTTTGGGTTTAAAAAGCTTGACTGCCTACCACTTGCTTGTGTAAGAAAGTAAAGGTAACTATGAGAAGAACCTTAGTTTGCACTAAGCAGAGAGACCAATCTCAAGAGGTACATTATTAACTAGATGATAAGAAATATAACATTGGATTTTTTCAGAATCAAACCTAGAGGCCAATAGCAGAAGAATATTATGACTAAGCTTTATGATACCCATTCAAGAAAAATAAGGTACGTACTGATTCATGAGGAGCAGTTGCAGCTTGTGAAGCAACTTTAGCATTCAAGACATTAATTTGATTTTGCATGGTCTGCATGGCGTGAACGACTTTCCTTAACAATTAAGATTCACCTTTGTGATGCGCATTACGCAAATCTTTTGTAAATGCTCCAAGACCAAAAACCCTAGCTCTGCCTTGTTTGTCTTCCCCCATAAGTTTGTGATAAACAGCTTTCTCCGCGTCTACCGTTGATTCTGAGAATCTAACATCAAAATCTCCAGTCTTCTTTTTAATAATTCTGAAGGCCGATTCCTATTAATTAGTTTCAAATGAAAATATTAAATCACAGGCATATTACCAGATTATCAAAACAAGTGAAATAGTTAGCCATATACATATAAACTTAAGATCGTTACTTACCACAAACATTGTGGTCTCAGGATTATGGAAAATTTTATCTTTTCTTTCATGGGTATTGATAAACTACTCAATCAGACCCGTTTCTCTGTTATATTTCTTCTCCTGAAATCATAACATGTACACAAATGCAAAATGTAAAAATGTTACTATATATGTTTAAATAGCACAGCTCATGGTGATATGAACATAAAGACTTGCGGGACTCATAAATTTGTCACGCTTAACAGTAAAACTTTGTGAACTGGTAGTGTGAGGATCTAGCAACTTCCCTCTAGCTCTCTTCCCAATTTCAGAATATTTCTAAAAAAAAATACAATTCAAAAACCAAAACCAACACAATATATATTTAATTCATGCAGCAAATAATGAAGTAATTTGCAAATATACACATAAACAATGCTCCAATATCTGCTATTACCTTAAACTGCTCACTAAAACAAAGGTCTACAAACCCAACCCACATTGGATCACCTACTCCTTTTGGACAGGTGAGCTCCTTACCATTACTTGATTCAGCCATTGGTAATGCATGTAACTCCTCCCTAGTTGTGTTCTTCTTAATGTGCTTCACCCTTAAAGAGCATTTGTAACCCCTCAACTTCTCCCCAACAAAGCTCAACACTTTTGAATCAACGGATGCATTGGAAGGCAATAAAAACTTCCTCTACATGCCATTTCTAATTCGATCCTTGAAGATAGAAGGTACTAAGTGCCACTCTTTGTAGTTTAACGGGCATAAATCAACCTGTCTAGCAACGTCAGCAAGAAATCTATTAAATAAGCTTCCTGCTCTTTTTACAGGTTGGAAAAACTTATTTAAAGGCACCATAACCTCTTTGGAGCATCCAATGCATGCACAACTTTGATAGTCAAGTGGCTTTAAGTTTTTCAACATTTCCATCTCCATCTAAAATCGGTAAGAAACAGAGAACAAAAAAATATTGTAAGCTAAGACAAGCTATTTCATATTAAACAATGCCAATGGGAATATGATAGACACTTGAAATCATCCATGGAATAAAAACAAGGCTAAATATCATAGAATACCTATGAGCAACACCTCTTCATCGTCATCAAACCCTTCTAGAATTGGAACAAGTGTCGGATCAAGGTATGTCTCAGTTGTGTTGTCTTCATCATTAACTTCATCCATAGTCTCCACATCACTCTCGTCATCTAAAATAAAATCCTCAGGTGTTGGTGCTTCATTTTGGATAGATTTGAGATAGTCCTCATAGGTGCACCTTGAATGAAACATGACTATATTATCTCCAAAACCTACATACGAAACACAAATTATAGACGAGTAGAATTGAAATTAAGAATACGCCAAAAAAATATGCAAGTGAAATAGGTTACTACAAAGTAACTGTAGCTTAGGTGTACCTTTTGGAAGAAATTTAAAAAAGGTCCCAAGTTTATTGAGCACAGCACAACACAATACTAAAAGGGAAAATATGTCTTCCTAAATGATACAAATAGGGGAAATATGCTTTGCAAATAAAACACATAACTAAAAAGACACATTTATTCATCTCAAATATAAGCAAACATAATTTTTTTTTTTTTGTCTCTTCATTAACAACAGCCCAATTGTTGGATTTCTGTAATCATCGTTCTTCAAAATATTTGGAGGCATGGACTGGGGTAAAGTTCTTCGTCAACTTCCACTGACCCTAAAAGGTAGGCGTCCCTTGGTTTCACCCTAATTACATGCTCCCAGCCTTTATCATTCTCACCACCAACATAAAACACCTGTTGTGCTTGAGATGACAAAATATATGGATCACCTTTTGAAGCTCCTCCTTCAAGTATCTTGTGTGAGAAATTCACAAGAGTGAGCCCTCTTCTGTCCTTCCTCAATCCCAGGGAGTTCACATTTACCTAATCACATCGAATAACACAACCTTACACTCTGAATAATAATCCAACTCAATGATTTCATTGATTTTTCCATAATAAGTTTTTCCTTCAGCTTCCATCATAACAGCAAAATTCTGGGTTTTTTCCCCCTTGTCTCTACGTTGAGTATGAAAACATATCCATTAACAATGAATGCGCTCATTCTCTAGCCAACCGAGTTTGGCCGATGAGTCGTAGCCGTAAAACATCTCCATTCTGGATCATCGTTTTCCATATTTGATACCTATATTAAATGGTAAAACTCATTAGAAGAATTGGATTAAGGGTAAAATAGTAATGCAAAACCTACAGGCCATAGTAGAGGTACCCTTTCTTATAACCAGTTAGAAAATTCTTCAACCAACCACTTTTGCTTTACTTTAGCACTTGCTTTGTGAGGATAAGGGATTATGCGTTCATTGAAGAATAGCCTAAAATTGATCAATGTATTATTCAATATTACATGCTATTGAATAATAAATTTACTTATAGGTTGATCATTATTTTTAACCATTGATATTGATCAATTCCATCAAGATGGAGCAGCACATATCGATGAGCTTGTTTAAGGCTTAG
>NCQV01106297.1:0-30725 GCA_002740545.1 Lophocereus schottii | reverse complement strand
GAAAACACCTCTAGCCCAACTGAGGTGTGAAAAACCACGACCTACCTTGTGTAGGATTTAACCACTTCACTAACGGGCTACACACGTTACAAAAGTAATATTCCTTGTTACAACTTGTAACCCATGTAACCTTCTTCCCTAAGACAGGTTACACCACGTCCAATGACACTATATTGGACACGTCCAAAGTCCAGTGGACCATGGACACGTCCAAAGTCCACTGGACCATGGACACACTCACTCGCTTTCTGATCAGATAACAGAGGCACAAAACACCTTACTGGGGGTGCTTACAATGAAGTCCTATTATGCCAACATATTAAAAGCTCAGTTAAGCACAAGCCTGTCACGATTTTTCTCTTTGAAATGCAGCTCTAGAAATCTCTTACTTCTTGTGTAAAAACCGGATGATTAAATGGGAAAGAGGATTTCATTATTTAAAAACACAAACCCAACGGCTAATACTTTTAAAAAGGATAACATAATCTTCTAATATTAGCAGCTTCAGGAAGTTTCAACAGATAAGATCTCCAACGGCTTAAGAAAAGAAGATAAGATTTTTCTAAAATATAGAGATTTGATACTCAGGATAAAAACTGATTTAGCCGTGTAATTCGACCCAGAGAAAAAGAGGATAAAAATCTTAATTGGTTAAAAAAAAAATCAATCAAGGCCTAAAAATAAGGGATAAGAATAGTTGAAAAGAGATCCCTAGCAAAAAAAACGGTTTTGCAATCTTTTTCAAATCAAAAATAATCATAATTATGCAACAAGGGATAATTTATCCCAGGTCAAGATCGACATTCCTTTCTAGACTCTCTTCAATGAATACCCCTTATGCTCATATTTTTGAAGAGTTGTGCACTATCAAGAAGGCGATTAATGTTCTTAGAGCTGTTTTGGCCTCTAACATGAGTTCAATCATTTGTAATCAAGTGTCTTTAGACAAGAACATCAAATACCCCCCAATTTTAATTTCCCTTTACAATCACACCATACATAAGGTCTTACTTAACCTTAGCACTAGTGTTGATTTCTTACCCTTCATGATGTATGAGAAATTGGGATTAACGAAGCCTGAACCTACTAAAATTATCCTTCAATTACCTGAGTAACCCACTAGGCTTCCTAGAGAAATGGTTGAGGATGTGTTAATGAAGGCAGGAGTGTTCCACTAGCCCAAAAAAAAAAAAAAAAATGGATTTAATTGCAAATCCCTCACCCCCAACTTGTGTAAAAGACATACGTTCATTTTCATCAGCCTACTCCTTGCTAAGGATGTGCCATCCATTTTCCTAAGGAGTGTGAAACAACATTTACAAAGCTTAAGAAGGCATTGATCACTGATCGCATCTTGTATCCTCTCATTTCTTGAGAACAAATTGAACTTAAGTGTAATGCACCTAATTAAGTGGTAAAGATAATTTTTGGCTGAAGAATCGATAAAATGCCCATGTAATTCAATACACAAGTCAAACGTTAAATGAATCCAAAGTAAGTTATACCTTGATCAAGAATAAGTTTCTAGCAGTTATTTTTGGATTTGAAAATTTTAGGCCTTACCTCATAGGCTCTCATTTGGTTGTTTTTACTGAGCTTCCCATTTTAAAACAATTTTTTGAGGGGGGGAAAAAAAAGATGTCAAGCTTAGTGCTTGTTGGGCTTCTAGGCTGCCTTAGGCAATGGGAGCTGGCTGAACCTAAACATCCTCTTTGACCTACTCTTAAAAATCTAACAGTCTTTAGTATCTTGTCCTTCTGATTAGTGGCACTTATAGTACTAGGTTGGATTAATGTTTTTGGAGTACCTAAGGAATTCAATTTCTGACCTAATCTTGGGAAAGTTTATCTTCCCTTTTGCCAGGAGTCGCTCTCGGGCTAGGGTGTAAGTAGTTCTTATGGTGGTAAATTTGGCAATGCGATCCACAATGTGTGTGTCCTTGGAGATGCTACCCTTCCTATCCTTGTTTTGGCAGTTGCTTTTCCAGTTGCTACCTACCCTTAGAGGTGCCTCCTTGGATAATTCTTGTTCTATCAGCATGCTAACTTATCTTAATACAATGAACTTCTCAAATGGCATGAGATACTGCATATATAAGGGCTGAAGGTTTCTGATAAATATCCTCACCTAATCGACTTCAGAGGGTCAGTCAACAATGCGTGCATCCTTTGCCCTCCATCTTTCTAAGTAGTCAGTGGACCCTCTTTCTCTTCTTGATGAAGCAGTTCCAAATACTTGATTGTGATTGGGATGTCGATGTCATATGAATATCGACATAAAAATTATTTTCATAAATTGTCCTATTTTACGACTATTCATGGTACCATCTTATGGCGTCTGTCTCAAAGGTTCAAGGGAACATGAGGTGGAAGACGTCCTTGTCTATCACCTTTGGAGTCATGGCACTAATCAAATTCCTTACATGATGATGTGGACTTTCAGTCGTATGGAATTTGAAGTCAGGCATGGTTAATTTTGGGGGTGGCCTCCACTTTTTTTGGATTGAAGTGAACCCTGTGTAATCATTGAAATAGTTATTAAACATGGAATATTCTAACTCATGCACTACAAAAATTCTGAGACTGATAGCCCAGTATGTTGACTCACATTGATGCAAACTTTGAATTGAATTTAACTACAAGTACTAGCCAGTATCTTTATTGGGCCCTGGCACTAGTGTGTTGACTTCTAATCTTTCTATCCTTAATCCAAACCTAGTCTAGTGCAATCTAATTCCTATGAGGTTGGCCAAGTGGGGTCCTGGAATTGGCTGACTAACTTCTAATCTTTCCAGGCTAATTGTTTATGGCCATATGCCCTCTAGGACACTAGCTAGTTTCACAGGTGCCTTCCTAGGCTGACTCCTATTCCTAATTCCAAACTCACAACAATACCGAATTTCTTCTAGGAAGTAGAATCTCTATTTTTTTTTTTTAACGCCCAGTCTTTCTTATTTGAGCAAGAATGTGTCTCCTTTTAGGACTTTCATTCTATAGGCTAGGATTATAGCCTAGACAGGTCCGGGGTCAAGAGCCCTTTAGAGTTGAATTTGCCATGAAGACGACTTGGTTTATAACTCTATCTACTAAGTTTGACCTTTTTTAATCCAGGCTATCTAAGTAAAGCGTCAATGTATAGACCTTTGGGGCCAAAAAGTTAAATCTTATAATAACACATCCAAGCATGCACTTATGTTCCAATCCTAAAACAAGGTTCTAAGTTATAAGGGTTTTAGGTCAGGTTTAGAATAGTCTTCTCGAGACCCAAACCCTCAGTACGTCATCCATTGGGTGTATAGCAAGATTGGGACATTTCGATTGCTTCCCTAAGTCGAGTACACCGAAAAGTATGTCATGAGTGCGTAATAATGGGATTGCAACCTAGAAGTGTTGTTATCCCTCGTAGAGTAGCTGTTCTAATTAAAGATGCCTAATGCAAGTGCAATTAAAGTAATTTCCTCTGTTGAATTTCAAATGCCTCATGCTTAAAGAAACTTTTTCCCCATTGGAGTCGCTTCTGTGAAGACCCACGTCCTCAACAGTGCAATCCCCCACACATGGTTCAAGACTGATTTGTTGGGGTGTTTTATTATTTTTTATTCATTTTGAAACCAGCTGTTAATTATATTCTTTTAGAAAATCATATTGTCTCACTATGCTCGATCAAAACCTTTTTACTGAAAATAAAAATAAGAAAAGAAATAATAAAAGACAAGAAAGGGTAAAAAAAACAAAGGTAATCACAATTATACAATTAATGAAGTCACCATGACTTTTAGGAAAACTTACAAACAACATCCCTTTCCAAAACGAATCATACAGAAGGGACAACCGAACGGACAAATTGATTATGCTCCAAAACATTTTCGGAAAACCTCCTAAATACTACCTAATATAGGGACCAATCTCGACTCCTTAGTCTTGAACTAAGGGTCCAAATTTCGAGGTGAATCTATGATGATGTAAAGGGATGCATCAAGTCACTGAATATCAATCAGTTCCCTACTATTCAATATAGGAAATCTAAAATTCCATTTGCGCCATCACATAATCATGTAAAGGCATTACATATCAACTCATGCAAAGATATCTTCGTGCCACAAATGTGTCATTTTTACGATACTTTTATACCCGATTTATGCTTGTAATAATTGTTATTTTTATATTTTTATTTGATTTTACTTTATTTTGTAGATTTTGAGCAAAATGAGAGTAAATGTGAAAAAATACGGGAAAATGATGAAAAATGACGCAAACGAAGCATTGGGCCAGATTGACTCAAACTCGACCCAAAAATCCTTAGCCCGTTGCTTTTATAACCCATCAGAAAAAAGGGAAATTAAATTGGAAATTAAAAAAACCCCAGCCATGCGCGCCTCACGTGACTTCATTTCCCCCCTTTTAATCTTCGTTTCTCTCCCCACCTTCAATCCCCAGAAAAACCAGAAATGCGACCCCCTTCTCCTTCATCTTCATCCATCTCCCTTCCTCACCATCTTCCCTCATCGTCGACATCCTTTCCACCATCTTGTGTGCGCCAACCACACCAAATCATCTCCTTCACTGCCAGCTCATCTCCATCATCATCAACATTGACCAAGCCATGCGATTACGCATCAACAGCTAAGATCGAAGGTCGAGCAGAGGCAAAAGGGGCCTATAAATCATGCTACCTACACAAAGCTAGGTAATTAGGTTTTATCTTAGGGTTTAGTTCGTATGTATTTTCAGTTTAAGATAATCTAGGGTTAGATTGGAAGGATTGTTTTGGTAATTTAGGGTTTAGATTTTAGTTTGTTTTCAAAATAAGGTTTTAATCTAGGTTTGGTTTTAAGTTTTTAGATTTTATTTTATGGGTTTTTGTTGGTTTTAATTAGAGCATTAGGAATTTAGGGTTTGAATTCAAGCATTTGTTTTGATTTCGAATGTTCAAATCCATTTCAAGTGGCGATTTCATATAATTTGGACTTGAATCTGTTGAGGTTTTGATTATAATTGTTTGTTTTACAAATTCTAGCTTTAAATTTTACTTGAATGTTGATTAAATTGGTTGCCTCTGTTTATCTTCTTTCTCTATTTGTGAACTCAAAACTGCGGTGATGGTGAGTCTTCCATTTTGAATAAGCCTGGACGCCCATGCATAGGTTGTTCTTGGTTGAAGTTTTGAAGCCCCTTTCCTCTGTTTTTCTAGTTATCTTGGTGAATTGCTCGATTTAGATTTATGTTTTGCCCTATTCCTTGCTGTTTTTATATTTCAATTTAGGTTATAGCAAGTTATGCCCTAGTTGTAGTTTGGTTTTGTTATGTTGAAACTAAGTGTTGGGATTATTGTTTGCTGGATTAACCATTAATGGGGCAGCGACACTCAAGCTGGGTTGAGCTTTCGTAGGCAAGACACTCCTACTATTTCTCTGCTCTCATCGCTGTTTTGTTCCTGGGGTTACTTTGGTTGTGAGATGGGGGTGGATTTGAAGCTGGGTTTGAGCTTTGTTTAGGTCAGGATGCTCTTGTTCCTCCTGTTCTCTTTGGTACAGTCAGTTCTTCATATATTAGCACTGAGATAATTAGGTTCCTTCTCTTTCATCTCCTTCATTTTATCCCTTAATTTGTTGTCTTCTTAATCAATACATTTCAATTATGATAGTCGAGAAAGGATAGATTTAGCTTCGGCAGTTCCTTCAATATATGTCAAGTGGTTTCTTTTTGATTTTGTTGAATAACTTTGATTGTTAGTAGTTCATTCGTTAGAATTATTTTAAGTATCAAATGGCATTTGGCTTAATTAATTTCATGTTAGTTTTATAGTTTTTCTAGTGACTTTAATTTCTTCCATCGTCTTGTGAAGACAACCATCAAGTACTACGATGTCAGTCGTATACTTGCGGCATTTCATTTATCACTTGAAAATATCCTAACAAGTTTTTGGTGCTATTGCCGGGGATGACGGCATGAGATTCGGTCACTTTTTCTTTTTCTTACCTACTTTCTTGTTCGTAGCATAGATCTTGATTTGCTTCCTTTATTTAATTATTAACTATGACTTAGTTTAGTTCATTTCTTAAAATTTCCGAAAATAAAAAAATAGAAAAATTAAAAATCCAAAAAATTTAGGCCCTAAAAATTAAAAAATTCTAAAAACTTTAAAAATAAAATGCCAGCTTTTCATTTCTCGCAATATAAGCATGAACTTTTTTGGAGTTATCTTTCAAAGCTTAATGAATATCGTCTTCAACTGAATCATCATTTTTAAAAGTAGAAAATTTGTAAGGTCATTGCTATGGGTCTAAATGTTGAATCGAGGTGTTATACTGAATCAATTTGTCCTGGGGGTTTAATAGACTTATTAGCTAAAACTCAAGATGAAGTTTGGGATTTCTTTGAAAAACTAGCTTGGGAAACCTATGCATTTGAACAAGCTAATGGCACTTTTCGATACCCAACTCATGGCGAATCTGTTGTTCCTACAGTTCCTTCCCATCAGTACTACTTTATAGATTCAAATGACCCATATTACTATTATATGCCTCCTGTTTTGTGCGATTATCGTGAATCTTCTGATCATAATGCTCATACTTGTCCTTATCGTACTTATGTTGGTGCTACATGTTCAAGTTTTGAAACGAAGATTAATGAAATGACTGATCAAATGATAAAGACCATAAAAGCGAGAATTGCTGAATATTCTCAATGTTTTAATCAAAATAGGGAGACTTATAATGAGATTGATTCTAGTTTAGGATCTCATGAACTTGCAATTAGTCTTAATGATGATTTTGAACCCTCTTATTCTGCTAGGCCTGATTTGATTGAAGACATGTATTTTCCTAGTCTAGATCAAGTGAGTAACTTCCCTATGTCTCTGTCACCTACCATTGAACCCCGCACTAGCTCACGTAAGGGCATCGCTAATGATGTCCTAGTTTCGGCGGAGGCACCCACCGCTTTGAACAACTTTTGTGAGTTTGAGGTAGGTGAACAATCTGATACTGTGAATGAGTTAGATATAAGCATCACACTTAAAGTTAAGCCTTGTGATTTAGATGAGTCATGTGAGTTTGATGTTACTGAAGGTCTTGATGCGGCTTTTTGTGTTGAATATGAATCATTCTCTTTTAATACCATCATTCCTGACCTTCTATTTAAATTAGATGATAATCTTCTATATATAGAATATGAATATTTTTTTTGTGAGTTTGATATCCATGTAAGTTTTGATGATGGTTTTTGTGCTGACTATGAGTCCTTTTCTTTTGAACCCATCCAAATTGACTTCTTTTTTGAATATTGCAAGTCTGAATTTATTAAGTCTGAGATCATTGCCACTAAGAATTTTGCTTTAGACCAGACTCATACGTATATGGTACTTAACAGACTCGTGGCCCTTGCACCCACTCTTTTGTCCAGATTGTTCGTTCATGATGATGTAATTTCTAAGTCAATGACCTCAATATTGGCTCGTTCTGAGTATGTTCATTTCCTATCTAATTGGGCTTAAATATTGGATAAGTTGAAGCGGGCCCTTACCTGTGCTTTATTGGCTGGATAGATGTACTCTTTCTGGCTCCAACTCACTGCGTTTCACTATTTCTATGTGATTGAGAGTTGAGCATCTTTGTTTGATAAGCTGCTACGTGTGTTAACGAGTTTTGATTTGAGTTGTCATTTTCAGCTTAATGTGGGGTGGCTGATGCCCCACAGGCCTCTAGCTAAGTGGATTTCTAGAGGTATAGCTTAGGTGTACTTTTGCATCTGACCTGGTATGATCGTTCCAACTTTTCTCTATTATTCTATTCATACTTAGTTGTGGATAAGTAGGACTGTGAATTGTGATGGATGATCGATCTTGAGGAGCAATTTGGGATTTGTTGAGCCGTGTGGGCTATGATCACCCTTAATTGTGTTTTTCTTTTGTGAATACCTTTAGTTGTGGATGTGTAGGATTGTTTTTATGTTTCAATTTGTTTTGTTTCTTTATTTTTGTGAGTTTTGGTTTTTACTAGTTTGTGTTTAATCTTTTGTTTTTTTTTCATTTTTAGTGTTTTAGTGGTTGTGTTATGGTTTTGTGTTTTGTTTCTTTTCTTTTGAGTTTTGTTCTAACTTTTATGGTTAGTTTGTTCAGTTTGATATTGTTTTCTGGTTTGGTATTTTGTAGCCCCTTAGTCTTATGTTGTCTCTATTTTGTTGGTTATATATGTGTTGGTCTAGTTTTGGTTTGGTTTCGATGGTTTTGGTTTTTGTTTTTCATTTACTTTTTTTATTTTGATTTTGGTTTTTGGTTTTTGTAAATATGTATGTTAATTTTGGTTTTGGTGTTGGTTGTAGTTTTAATGTTGATTTTTGCTCGTTTTTGTTTTTAGTTTTTTAATTTCACATGTCTTGGTTTGTATATACTTGTGGTTTTGTGTGGTTTTTTGGCCGTATAGCTTATGTGCTTGCTTTTTAGCGCCTTAGTTCCTATAATGAGGACATTGTGAAGTTTTGATGTGGGGGTGAGGTGCCCATTTTGAAAAATCCAAAATGATTTTCGTTTTGTTTTTAGGGACGTTTGTACTCTTTCTGATTAGCTTATAATCCCCTGTGCTTTGGTTATTAGCTTGTATGTAAGTAGGATGTGCATGATAGGTCTCTGACCTCAATATGTCATTCTAAGCCCTAGCTCCAACTCCAATTGTCCATTATAGATTGTGTAATCCAATCCTTATTTATTCTTTCATCATTATTTTCAGGTCTTAGGCTTCTATAAACGATTCTCCCACTTGCTTGCAACACAATTACTCTGGTTTTTGTCGCTTTCGAAAAAAGAGGAAATGAATGAAAATAATGAATAAAGAAGGAAAAAAGAGAGATGAAATAAAATTTGGAATGACAAATATACCTTTGAGGCATACACCACTGGACGTTATCCTTTGAGGCACGTGCTGCTATGTGTTACACTTTGAGGTAATACTACTACTGGGAAAGCTTGCTTTCAATGTTAACATGTTAATAATGTAGTTGTGTCAGTCAAGTGGGATTCAATGGGGTACAAAATTAGTGCTCTGATGTCATTTATGGGGTAGAGGACTTTGAAGTACATTCTGTTTATATACAGGTCGATATGTTGGTTACGTGGGTGATTTAGTTGATTAGAATGTGTATATATCTTTTCCAAATTCTTTACATATTCGCTTTGAGAAAAAACCAAAAAGATTTTCTTTTCGAAATAAGTTTTGTGGGTATTTCACTTGAAAACCCCCACGAGACCTCACTCGTCCATTTGGGAGACCGAGGGGTTTAAAAGGCTTGTTGCATACGTTAAATACAACCATGATTCCTAGGAATGTGAGTTAAGACTTTCTTTTTCTTATTTTTCATTTCCTTTTAGTTAGTTTAGTTTGTTTTACTCGAGAATAGCAAAATCTTGGTTTGGGGGTATTTGCTTGTGCCAAAAATGTGCCATTTTACGATACTTTAATACTCAATTTATGCTCATAATAATTATTATTTTTAGATTTTTATTTGATTTTGTTTTGTTTTATAAGTTTTGACAAAATGATAATAAATGTGGGAAAATGCGGGAAATTGGTCGAAAATGTCGAAAATAAAGTATTGGGCAAGACTGACTCAAACCCGACCTAAAAATCCTTAGCTCGTTGCTTTTATAATCCATCAGACAAAAAGAAAATTGAATTATAAATAAGAAAACCCAGCCACGCACACCTCACGTGACTTCATTTCCCCCCCCCTTTTAATCATCTTTTCTCTCACCACCTTCGGTCCCCAGAAAATCCATAAACCTGAACCCCTTCTCCTTCATCTCACTCCATCATCTTCATCCATCTCCTATCCTCACCATCTTCACTCATCACCGACATCCTTTCCACCATCTTGCGTGTGCCCACTACACCAAATAACCCAGCTTATCTCCATCATCATCAACATTAACCAAGCTAGGCGATTACGCATCAACGGCCAAGATCGAACGTCGAGCAGAGGTGAAAAGGGGCTATAATTAATGCTAGCGACCTAGAGCTAGGCAATTAGGTTATATCTTAGGGTTTAGTTCGTCATTATTTTCAGTTTAACAAAATCTAGGGTTAAATTGGAAGGATTGTTTTCGTAATTTAGGGTTTGGATTTTAGTTTGTTTTCGAAATTAGGTTTTAATCTAGGTTTAGTTTTAAGTTTTTAGATTTTATTTTATGGGTTTTTGTTAGATTTAATTAGAACGTTAGGAATTTAGGGTTCAAATTCAGACATTTGTTTTGATTTGGAATGTTCAGATCCGTTTCAAGTGGCGATTTCATATAATTTTGACTTGAATCTGTTGAGGTTTTGATTATAATTCTTTGTTTTACAAATTGTAGCCTTACATTTTCCTTGAACGTTGATTAAATTGGCTGCCCTTATTTGTCTTCTTTCTCTATTTGTGAACTCCAAGCTGCGGTGACGGTAAATCTATCGTTTTGAACAAGCCCAGAAGCTCATGTATGGGTTGTTCTTGGTTGAAGTTTTGAAGTCCTTTCCACTGGTTTTCTAGTTATCTTGGTGAATTACTCGATTCAGATTTATATTTTGCCTTGTTGCTTGCTATTTTCATATTTCAATTTAGGTTACAGTGGGTTATGCCCCCGCTGTAGTTTGGTTTTATTATGGTGAAACTGAGTGTTGAGAACGTTGTTTGCTGGATTAACCATTAATGGGGCGGCGAGAATCGAGTTGGGTTAAGCTTCCATAGCCAAGATAGTTCTGCTCTTTCTCTGCTCTTATCGCTGTTTTGTTCATGGGGTTAATTTGGTTGTAAGATGCGGGTGGATTTAAAGCCGGGGTTGAGCTTTGTTTAGGTTAGGATGCTCATGTTCCTCATGTTCTCTTTGGTACTGTCAGTTCTTTATATATTGTAGTGAGGTAATTAGCTTGCTTCTTTTCATCTCCTTCATTTTATTTCTTAATTTGTTGTCTTCAATGAATACATTTCAATTATAATATTATAGAAAGGATAGGTTTAGTATTAGCAGTTCCCTTAATACATGTCAAGTGGTTTCTCTTTGATTTAGTTGAATAACTTTGATTATTGGTAGTGCTTTCATTATAATTATTTTTAGTATCAAATGTCATTTGGCTTAATTAATTTCATGCTAGTTTAATAGTTTTTCTAGTGACTTTAATTTCATCCATCGTCCTTGTGGAGACGATCCTCAGGTACTATGACGTCAGTTGTATACTTGTGGCACTTCAATTCGTTTATCACTCGAAAATATCCTAACAAGATACGAAAATAAACAAACTAGAAAAGGTTGAAAACGTGGAAACTTTACCCTTAAGATAACGTACCTGATTAAGTTTGAATTTCAATGAAGTGATTACTCCTTCAAACTGGAGGAGACACTCGGGACTTAGCCACATTAGTAAAAATCTCCTAATGATCTCTCCAGTCATCTATCAATTACTTTTGTTTTTTCTAATATGCGACTAAGTTCTCAAATTGGCTGATTCCCTTAATCCTTTGGGCACCCCTTTTTATAGCCGATAATTTGACCGACTCAGCTTAAGACTTAATCTAAATCACTTTACCAATTCTACTTGGACTTTGTTTTATTAGACTCATTAGGTTAACTATTCCTGAATTAAAAATTAATTGACCAACTTAGACATGGGGGAGGAAAAAAAGAAGAAGGAAACTCTCAGGGCTTTCCCATGGTGACGCATTTTAAGCCCAGTGGGCCTTACTAGCGTACATCGTTCCCCCTAGTTGGACTCCTAGTTTTATTTTTATTTTTATTAATCACTTTATTGGGCCTCCAAATTTGTAGTTGGGATAATTTTCTTTATCCTTAGGTAATTAAAACTATGATTGCCATTTTTGGGCATCTATAATTAGCCCCCACTTTGATCGAACCTCGGTAAGGTGAAGATCAAGGTAAGTACTTAAAATTTTGCCTTAACTTGGACAGTTGAGGAACCTGGAGTCTTAGCTGTATCCACTCTCGTTATAATAGAGACGAATGTTAAAATGATTGAACTTGGCTGCTACTAGATTAAAAAGTCTGATGCCTATACACTCTTGACATGATAGAGATGAATGTATGAAATATCTGAACGTTGACCATTACTAGATTTGAAACTTTGACGCCTAACCACTCTCGATGGGAGAGAGATGAATGTTCAAAATGTCTAAATTTTGACCACTACTGATATGAAAACCCGGCGTTTATCTACTCTCGTCCAGATAGAGATGAATGGTGAAATGTATTGACTTTGACTACTACTAGATCTAAAAGTGTGATGCCTATCCACCCTTGTCGGGATAGAGACGAATGTTGAAATTGAGGATTTTGTCCTTTGTTAGATTAGTCGATTTCCTTATTGCATGGGTCGTAAACTTTTTACCGATCTAGCAAATTGACAATGAATTTGTCCTTTTATTGGATTAAGTGACCTTTTTTCGGTCTTAGTAAACTGGTGATTTATGATCTTCTTAAAGACTCCTGCCTAATTATTTCTTGGCATTCTGTCTATTTTTATTTTTATCTAAGCTAACATATGCTTGAATATCGTTGCTTGGCAAACGTTGAAGAACCGATCTGATCCCCTATCTTGCCACTTATTTTTCCTTGGTCTACCACTTATTTTGGTGCATAGAAAAACAGTATTTGTGGCCTCAACTTACTTAGAAAACCAGCCAGCCCCCCTTGACTATAACTACTTCTTCCTTATGTTTTGCTCCTTTAACACTATAATGCATTTGAAAGACCACTGTAAGGAACCGGTCATATCCCTAGACCTTATCTTTTGGCCTTTTCCATCTTGGATTCTTATCAATTGAATTTACCACAGCTTGTATGCATGGGAAAGGGTACTAGTCGGGTCCTCATATTATAGCAACTTCGCTTTTCTTTTTTGTTTTTTTCCTCATTGGTGGTTGAATTTTTGTAGTCTCACCCTTGAGATAGATGTCGGCCAATTTCCCTACATGTGGCTCCTTTTTTTTTGCTCACTTTCTCTTGATAAGGAGTGTTT
Source organism: Lophocereus schottii (assembly GCA_002740545.1). Lineage (NCBI taxonomy): Eukaryota > Viridiplantae > Streptophyta > Magnoliopsida > Caryophyllales > Cactaceae > Lophocereus > Lophocereus schottii. The sequence continues at coordinate 17,728 of NCQV01106297.1, read as the reverse complement.
TGTTTGCATGCTCTTTGGTAAAGCACCTTCAAGTGGAACCTAGTCAATTTTCTCCTCCCTTAGCTTGCCTTCTTCTTCTATAAATAGTCCCCTTTAGGCTTGCATAACTCACACAATCCCTCTCTCTTGCTTTCTTCTAGTTGCTTATTTCTTTTGTAATGATGTTTTTCAAAAATCATGAGAAGAGCTCAACCACCCCTAAGGGATGCAAGGCTTCCTCAAGACTCTTTTATTGAAAAAGAATGGAGGCATGCTGATGCCTAGGATGGGCATAATCTTTTGCTAGAGGTTGGTCATCATTCATCTAGCCATGCTGCCATAAATGCTATAAGTGTTATTATTCTCACTACTTATTTTCTTATTTCCATCCAATGTGGTCCGAGTATAGTTTTTTCACTTTTCCTTTTCAAGATTATTTAATTAGCAGCGTTAGTGCCCACAGAAAGTTCATGATTGAGCTAGGCCCTCGGAGGCCTCAAATTCAGGCTGTTGTAGAGAATGCGGGATTCGATATCTTCTATTTCGCATTGAGCTGAGTAGTGGACTTAGTCAATTGCTTCGTAACTCACGAAGTGGTTGAGAGATTTCAGGATACCACCAATACCTTTCACCTTCAAGTCCTTTTGATTTCGTGATACTAATGCATCTTGGTTTCGCATGAGAGAGACTAGTGTATCCGAGGGATTTCGACACTCGTCATGACCAACTCCTCCACCTCTTTACATCGATGATGGGAACTATTCTAGTCAGTAATCATTTTTCCTATGGAATCCTCATCGATCGAATGCATGATGAAGAGTGACGGGCACAACGCTCCAATGATTAGCAAATCGGCCCCACTGTCCCTTGATCAATAGTGCCGACTATTTTTTACTCTCCTTCTTGGCAAGGTTATCCTTGTCGGACTCGATAATCGTTATCACTTTCATTATTTAATTAACTTGGTTGATTTAAATAGAGTAAGATACTTGACTTGGGAAAGTCCCACGTATTCCACCTTAATCCGTGGAATGTGACAAGGGTTGCAAAAAATCAAGTGCACTTGAGGGGAATGGCATATAAGCGCACCCCTTAAGGATATATGCACGATCGTTGAGATTGGGTACTTTTCCCTCTTTTACCTCCTTCGTTTTTTATAATGCCTGACTTTTACTGTCTTTTTGTTTAGCCTTGGTTTTATAAGTATTTCCCAGCCCCACTGCCGAGGTCTAGGGAACCAACAAGCTTCCTGGCAATGGTTTCATAGATGAAGGAAAAGTAAATCCCAAGCCGATGCCAGTCGGTAAATCTTTAACACTTCCATGTGGCTATTAATGCTCTAGAAATGGTAAGGTTTTTTTTTTAATTTTGAAAAATGACCTGGTGGAAGAGTTTTCTTCTTTTGAACTCCACTTTTTATAACCCAACCTTTTTTCATGAAGGAACTATGCTCTCCCCCCTGAGGTTGAAGCTGCTCAACTCCATAGCCAGTGGAAGGTCCTTATAGAAGGACCGTTTTGCTTCATCTACTGCTTGGTGAGTGGTTACTCCCCAAATTGTGGGCCAGTGTCCATCGTTTGCTCCCAAGACCCATCTTAGTCTACATTGTACATGAGGACTCTTACCCTTGAAGACCCTGCAGTAATGGAGGGAATTCATTTTATCGACTGTATAGGCCACATTGGCGATTATGTAACTATCTTTGATGCCTCATGACCCATTTGGTATATTCACTTCCTATTATTTCTTCTTATGCACCCTTTTCCAATGCTAATGTTTGGAGTTCCTAGCTTTGCAGTTGATAGCTGCTCAGCCTCCTGCATGAGTCTAAACATTAAGGTATATAGAGAAGGGGATAAGGCCACTTATGTGTTATTTACCTTACTTGCCATAAGTTGATCTACAACCCTTCTAACTATTTCCTCCCCTTTTGTACAATCTCCAATAGCTTATGTTCATAGTGCACCATTTTTACTCTTGCGGAAGGTTGTTGTGAACCTTTTTCTCCTGTCATCATCCTCAGACTGATGAGGTGAGATTTATTTCTTGCGCTAGGCTTGTATTTTATTTTCCCCAATAGACATCTCATTTATTTTGTAGGAACCTAAAGAAGATGTTCAATGTTGGAGGTCTCATGCTTCTAAATCTAAAAGATGCTCCAGATTTATAATCTTGTGGATCCTTATGCTCTATCTACTTCCTTAGGAGAACCTTATATGTCTCGTATTTTGTACGATGATTCTTCCTCTAGAGTGGAGCGTCATGATCCTTCTTTTCATTCCTGAGCCCTTGAGGGTAACCCTTATACTAAAGGGGGTAATAGTGATGCTTCAATTGATTTTGGATATGATTATGGTTATCTCAACTACTTCTTTGATGGAAGTAGTTGTGGGATCTTAGATAATCTGTAGAGGTAGCTTATTTGGTCTATGTGCTATGCTTTGACTATGACTTTGTAATTTCACCTTTTATACGGTGCTAATGCAAAACTCTTATGCATGCTTGTAATGAATCTAACGCAAATTAGCCCCCACACCGCCCCCCCAAATTTAAAAGACATAAAAAAGAAAAGGACATCATAAGTATTTAGAGCGTAACGTGGTCCTGACTAATAATCCAAAATTTTATTAAATAATATCCAATATTGCAATAAGCTGAAATCCTCAATTCAGGCTAGAGAGAGTATTAAAACCAAAGCTCACAGCAGCCCAATAGCACACATGGATATCAGTCGATATCCCTGTACTTGGCTTCGTTGCTGAGTCCAACTTGATTTTTGATGTTTTGTTAAGTCCGATTTCAATTTCATCATTGACCCCAGCTGTAGGCAAGAACCCGGCTGGTATCAAGGCCGATTTCTAGTTTGATTTGGCTCACGTCTCTGTAGGTATTAATCAAGGCTACATATACTCGAAATTTTCACCAATTCACATTGAGATTTCTTTGACTCAAAAATTAGTTATCATGTTGGTTGGGATGATGTTGAGCTCCTGGCTCGTTTACCTTGATGTTACAAACAAGCATGACCTTAAGAGTTTCCATCCATGCAATCTTGTTGGCTTGTCCTTGGATAAAATTTCTTGGGACCTCATTACAACTTCTACCAATTTCTGGGATCATGAACTTTATGTCTTTTATTCTAGGAAGTATGAACTATGGCCATTAGTTGAGGACTTCAGTGCTATCCTTGGCTTCCCCATCTATTGTCCTCCTCTTGTATGAAACACTTCTAAGGACTTTTGTTCTCTCTATGCTCATTCCTTAGGTTTAGATGATAATGATGTCGCTGCTAGATTGTTCACAGATAAGGCTGACCTTGTTGCGATACTTTCCTATGTTCAAAAGAATGGTCAAGCTATTGATGATGTACTTTAGGCATAGGGCTACCTTCCTGTGTCTCCTTGGGGACTTCTTATTCATAGATGGTGCTGTGAATAGGGTCGGGTGATTTTGTTGGGTGTAGTTGAGGTTGTTCGTCAGGTCTGAACCCCTATGCCACTCGTTGTTATTGAGGCTATCTTATGTTTGGACTACATTCATCATCACCCACATCAATTTTTCTCGACTAGCCCACTGCTACTGCGGGTAACCTATTGGGATTGTACGCCGAGTTAGTTCTTCGGCATTTTCCTTTCTTTTTCTTGGCTTGTTTTTGATCTTGTTTTTGTTCTGTCTCTCCTTTCTTTTTCTTTTTTCTAAAAAAGTGATGAGTTGGCCAACATTTTCTTCGGACTCATTGATTTGCCTTTTATATTGTTGTTATCTTCATTTGGCTACTGGAATACTTGAGACTAATAGAGATCCCAAGGAATATGGACGCATACCTAGCCTCGCAATTTTGCCAAAGAGACAACCGTACAAAGATGATTCTAGGACGAGCTGGACCAATTTCTTGGATTTTGATCTTTCCTTTCGTTGGGTCATTTGATGGTGGCACATACACCAATTTATTTCTAATGGGGGGATATTTTTCAACATTCGGCTTCTCGGCTTATTTGATAGGACCTATTAGTTTCCAAATCAGGCCATGAGGCAATGTGGTCATAGGCTACACATCCCTGAATTGGGTTTCACTGTCCCTAAGACTTGCAAAAATGAATCCTCTTATATCAAGTATTGGAAGGACTATTGGCTTCTCTTCCTATCATCATGATGCCATCTGTCCCATACTCTCTATACATCCCGAGCAGTATCTAAAGTGGATGACTAAAAGCGATACTAAGGCAAGGAAGGTTATTAATGCTAATCTGGTTTCTACAAGAAAGGGATGACAGGGGATCACTCATCTCAAAGCGGGAATAAAAAAGCAAAGGATCCTACCCCCCCAAAAGACAACCTCCATAGTTTTGAAGGATAAGAAATTAAAGAAAGAATAAGAATTTCAGTTACACCTCATATATTTTTATTTTTAGAATAAAGTTTAGTGATTTCTCATTGTTGTGTGCTACTAGGACTCTTACTTTGAGTTGTATGCTCTTAAAACCAAATGGACCAGAATTTACATCTTGGATCTTATATTGGTGCCTTTATCTCTCCCAAAACAAAATCGCCCTTCTATAGATCTGTTGGTTTAACCTGTTTATTTGAACCTGTTAAGATTTGGACTTGGTAAATCTAGACGTTGTGTCATGCGGTTAACCTCCTCTCATCTAACATTACTAACTCTTCACGTAAGGCTTTTACCGAATCCGATTCTACAATTTAGCTTTCAGCGATAACCATGAGTAAACGTACTGCAACTTGTATCAGGAGAACCGCTTCTAATTTGTATATAAAGGAGCAGGGAGTTGCTCTTGTGGAAGCACGAATTGACGACCTATACCCCCAGAGAGAGAATGAGAGTTTATCAAGCTAATCCTTATAATTTTCGACCATCCTTTCAATTATTCTCCAAACATATTTTTTGGCTGATTTGATCGCTCCATTTGCCTGAGGAAAATACAGGCATGAGTTATGATGCTGAATTCTACACTTTTCAAGCAAGGTTACTACTTGCTTCTTAAAATGACTCTCCTTATCATTAATTAGTTCATTTGGGGCTCCATACCTGCATATGATGTTGTTTAAGAGGAATTTAGCCACATGCTTGGAGGTGATTTTTGCATAAGAAGCTGCTTTTACCAATTTTATGAAGTGGTCAATTGATGCAAATAAACATTCACACCCTCAGTCCCTTTTGGCATAATTTTACCAATAATACCAATTTCCAAAACTAAAAAAGGCCATGGGGAGGTCAGTGTTGAACAGAAAGGAGGTTGATGTTGCAAGTAAGCATATACATAGCATTAGCGACACCATATTACATCCGCATGGCAATCCCCCTTCATCATACCAGTAATACCCATTCTCTGGACCTTCTTAGCTAACATTCTATCATTCCTATGCAACCCACATTCCACTACATGAAATTCTTTCATGATCCATGAGCTTCATGATGGGTTACACCAAGTAGGTTTATGCCCGTATCTATCTTCGTTTATCCTTGAATTATTATAAGGCTGACAACATCAATGTTCGTTGGGCTTTTAGGGAGGATCCTAGTGCATGCTCTTTCTTCATTAGGTATTGATAAATGTCATAGTACCAAGTAGCGAGGTCAACACTGTGTACCTTAGTGACATAATAGTTGGTCGGCTTATTCCTCATCCCTACCATTAATGGCATTGAATGGATGCCTTATGGGATGTTAATCATTAGAGTCAGTTTTGCTAAGGTGACTGCAAATTGGTTATCCTATCGAGGGAGATGTGTGTATGTGATATGGGTAGAATGCTTGGTAAAATCTGTTAAGATAGCTTGGTATGGTGCCCAGCCTTCACTTCTTACCTACGCTTCCTAACTCCTATTTCCATAGCAGCTTGTAGTCTAATGATACAGGCTTCATACTCTGCCATGTATAGGTAACCTCAAACTCTAGTGTAAATGAGATGGGGGTATGTGCTGCTTCTGGTGATACAAAGAGGATGCCTGTCCTGAATCCTTTCTAATTTGAAGCCATATCAAAGTACATTATTCATATGTCTTCGTCTATTTAGAGGACTTCCTCATCGAGCAAATCAAAAGGTTCTTCTCGTTGATCCTCAGTCTAAAAGTTTGGTAAGAAGTAGGATACAACGCTGTCTTTAATGGACTTTTACGGAATGTCGTATAAATCGAATTCTAATAACATTATGATCCATCTGGCCACCATGCCCCTTAATCCTGTTAGTTAAAGCAAATATCTTATGGAATCCACTGGTGCTACTTCATGTACCGTATAGGTTAACATGTAGTTTCTGGGCTTCTTGGTTGCCTGATACTCATCCTAGGGTAGTTTCCCAAGGATATATAACGGGTCTTATATATAAGAAACTTTTTAGTTATGCAGTATATGACCTTTTCTTCTCCTTCTATTTTTTGGCTTAGCATAACCCCCATAAAAGTAGTTGTCACCGTAAGGTATAAGATTAGTGAAATCCCAATTGCGAGGGCATTAGAATTGGTGGATTAGACAGGCATTCTTTGATCTTATCAAATACGTGCTAGCTCTCCTAATCCTATGTAGTCTTCATTATAATAACAACAACACCACCACCTCCCAGTGTGGATCCTGCTTTTGCGGGGTCTGGGGAGATACAAATATAGACAACCTTATCTCAACCGGTATGACTGCCCGTTAAGAGGCTAATTCCAAGAGACCCATAAAATGAGATTTTGTGAAAACATTTTATAAGAGAAGGATTTTGTGGAAACATTTTATATAAGAAAAGTTTTGTGAACCCATTTTATGGGGGAAAACTAAGGATAAGCATCACAAAAATGAATAAAGGAGTACTAATAAATCTGGGGCAGTAACTATGCAAACATTAGTGCAATAAAGCAAAGAAAGATACCATACCTTAGCCAACAGAAATAGGCACTCAATGAATAATCCCAGATATACGTACTACCTGCATACCAACACAACAACCAAAAACAACAACCAAACCTACCCTACCGTAATAGAAGGATAACTATGAAGACACCTCTCTGCGAACTAAGATCTTAATCCTATTCAGCCATAGTCTCCTATCCTGAGCCATGTCCTCCATCAGCCTAACAACTTTCAAGTCTGCTCTAATCACCTCGTCCAAACTCTTCTTTGGTCGCCCCTCCCTCTTTTCCCTTCGGGGATATTAACCCTCTCACATCTCCTCACTAGAGCGTCCCCACTCCTTCTTTTCACATGGTCGAACCATCTGAGTCTTGTTTCTCTCATCTTATCTTCGATAGAAGCTACTTTGATTAAATCTCTAATAACTCCCTTATTAATCTTATCCAATCTCATATAAACACACATCTATCTAATCATCCTCCTCTCTGCTACCATTAACCTTTGGACCTGTGTCTTTTTTATATGCTAACATTCTGCACCATACAACACAGCAGGTCTAACTACCATACGGTAGACTTTGCCTTTTGACCTACAGGTATTCTCTTATCATACAGGACACCTGATGCATACTTCCATTTAATCTAACCCGCTTTTATGCGCTGGTTAATATCTTCATCAATATCCCCTTCCTGCTGAATCACCGAGCCTAGATATTTAAACTTTTCGACCTTTGGTATCGCCACTCCCTTAATAGTGACTTCTCCCCTCCCATCTTCCCTACCACTGAAACAGCAGTGCAGGTATTCTGACTTTGATCTACTTACTCTAAAACCTCTAGACTCCAGTGTATGTCTCTATCGCTCCAACTTATTGTTAACTCCCTCTCTAGTTACATCAATAAGAACAATGTCATCTGCAAACAACATACACCATGGTAACCCATCTTGAATTCTTTTTGTAAGTTCATCCATAACTAGAGCGAAAAGAAACGGGTTTAGAGCGGAACCCTGATGCAGGTCCATACCAATGAAAAAGTCATTGGTAACCCCTCCTGGTGTCCTAACATTCGTCCTACCACCCCCGTACATATCCTTAATAAGTTGAATATACAAAGGAGACACTCCTTTCTTTTCCAAGCAATCCCATAACACTTCACGCGGAACTCTATCATACGCTTTTTCCAGATCAACGAACACCATATGAAGATATACCTTTCTATCTCTGTACAATTCTATGAGCCTTCTAAGGAGGTAAATCGCCTCTGTGGTTGATGTGCCCAGTATAAAACTAAATTGGTTCTTAGATATCGAAATATCATACCGCAACCTTCTCTCAATCACCCTTTCTCACAACTTCATAGTGTGATTAAGCAACTTTATACCCTTACAATTATTACAATCATGAATATCCCCTTTATTTTTATACAATGGGATGATTGTACTAAACCTCCATTCTCTAGGCATCTTAGCTGTCCTAAAAATAATATTGAAAAGCTCTACTAGCCACTTTAATCCCTCTTCACCCAAACCCTTCCACACTTCCATCGGTATTTGATCTGGTCCTTCTCCTTTTCCATTGGGCATCTTCTTTAGGATCTCTTTAATCTCATCCTTACTAATAGGTTCACCTAATTGGGGGTCAAGTAGACTCTCACTACCTTCTCTTTCCCTACTTCGAAAATCTTCCATCACTTCATCATTAAGGACTTTCGAAAAGTACCCTTTCCATCTCACCTTGATTTCTGCATCCTCAGACAACACCTTACCATTTTCATCTTTGATGCACCTCACAACACCCAAATCCCTAGTTTTCCTTTCCCTTGCTCTCGCCAGTTTAAAGACTTCTTTCTCACCTTCCTTGGTTCCCAATTTTTGATATAACCTATCATAAGTGATGCTCTTAGCTATAGTAACAGCTTTCTTGGGTACCTTATTTACAGCCTCGTATCTAGCTCTGCTAGTCTCTTTCTCTTCATCCGTCTCATTGTTTATAAAAGAAGCGTATGCCTCTTTTTTCTCCTTAACTTTCTGCTTTGCCTCTTCGTTCCACTACTAGGCTCCTTTCATTCTGCTGCCACCTCTCCTAGAAGTACCTAGGATTTTCTTAGCCGATCATCGAATACATTCTGCCATTGGCTCCCACATAATATCTACATCCTCTACCTGCCTCCAAGCTACTTCTTCAGTAATCCTCTCTGCTAATTTCATAGCATTCTCCTTCGTAAGATTTCACCACTTAACTCTAGATTCCCCAATTCTTCTCTTCTTTCACTTTGAACATATGAGCGCTGTATAGTCTTCATTTCTTTCTTTAATTTCTTGAAGATAGCCTCACACACCACTATTAGCTTTAATATGAAGAATCCTTGTATCTCCTTTTCTATCTTAGGTGGTGGTAATTTCCCTAGCAGCTGATGATGTACCTTAGCAATTTCTCTGAGGTAGCTCCAAATGCGCACTTTTATGGATTTAAATGCATGTTGTCTCTTCTAAGTCTATCGAAGAACTTCCAAAGAATCAAAACATCTCCATTACTTTCCTTAGATTATCTGATCATGTCATCGATGTATACCCCATCTTCTTTATGTATTAAGTCTTGTAGCAAGGTGTAGCTACCCTTTTGGTAGGTAGCCCCAACATTTTTTAACCCAAATGGCATCATGATATAACAGTAAGTCCTCCGTAGGATAATTAAAGTAGTCTTTTCCACATCTTCTACTGATCTTAATGTAGCTCTTCCTAGCATACCCATTCATAAAGGAAATAACAGGGTGACCAGCTATGTTACTGACCAAAAAATCTATGTGTGGTAGTGGGAAGTCATCTTTAGAATTGCTTCATTAAGAAACCTAAATTCTCACTCTTCTGCCTCTTCGTCTACTATGGACGGCAAATGCTTGACTTGTCCTTATGTGTTTGCCTTACTTTTTACCTTTATTCTTAGGTGTAGCACATTTTGTGCAGCTCTACCTGTGCTATCCGAGTTCACATTTCCTGATATGTTGTAGATATTGTTTGACTACCTTGCCTCCAAAGCTATCATGTCAGAAACCAAGAGGATTGCTAACAAAGGCAACAAGGAAAGCTCAACGCAATAGAGTGATGCTCAAGGTGTATGCCAGTAAGAATTTAATCTTTAGAAAAATGAAAGTCATCACCTGAGGAAGCTTCTTAGTGGCTAATGTGAAGCTTAATTTCATATGGTTTACGACATGAAATGTGCTTTCTTTCTTTCTTCGTCTGCCCCTTCCTTAGCCAACAATCATATAAAGCATGTGGCCGCCCTCTAAAATGGGTTCTAGGAAGTGTACTCCTCACCTTATAATAAAAGAGTTCCATGTAGTGCTTTAGCTTTTATGCTTTACAAAGAAGGAGCTCTGAAAGGGAGGTTATACTTCAAATCTGCTAACAGATTGTATCCTTAATTATGCAAGTTTGATTTTCATGATCCTTTACTACTTTAATTAATTCTTTGGGTGTATCTCTTTATTTTCATTATAAGAGGTAAAGCTTTTAAAAAGGAGGAATTAGACAAGTTTTAAGCAAAAGAGTTCATCATATAGAAATTAGAAATGGATACATCTAATGTAGAATTTAAAGGAACAAAAACTAAAGACTTACCCTTAAATTCTACACGAGACTCCCCTAACTTATCGCCTATAGGTATGCTAAACGCTTTTCCTTTTTCTTCAGTTGTTCAATTTAATTGCTTGCAGCCTTTAATTTCAGCCTTGGTGATGAAGTTGGCACGATCGAATCCATTGTTAGATAAAGCGAGAGAAAAAACAACAGCAGGGTCTTCCTTTCTTCTTATAGCCTTGACTGAATAGAATCTCAAAGATATTACTTCAGCCAGGTTAACCCAGTCTTGTGTAGACTAGTCTTCTTTCACAGAAGTGAAGACTTCTTCTTCCAGTAGGTGGTAGTCGTCAAATACTTCTAGCCCTGGCACTAGGAGTTCCTCTTCTTTTTTATGGCAAGGCTTGCGAAAGCTATGAAAAGGGAAGTCGTCTCCTTCATACAACAACTTCCTATTAAGGGTGTAAAGATAAAGCCTGACAGTATTATGCTTTGGGTACTCCTTCCCAGCAGTAGCCTTTAGAGCCTAGGCTTACTGCCTCGCCTTAGCTTTCTCTTCTACAGTAGGGTGATATCCTATTTTGAACGTATAATCCTTGCTTTGAGCTAAGGGGAAGGTAGTCCCCCCTTATACTTATAGTCCTTTCCTAATATTGCCACCGTCTCCAAATTGTAGAGTTCCTTGTGATGGTGATTGTGCTCTATTTCCAGCACTGGTCCTTTGTTTGTGATTATAGCATATACCTTAATAGTCATCACCTTTCTATTTACTAGCATCTTCACCTTCTAACGTAAAGTGGAAGGGACTGCTTAATGGTAGTAAAGCCATGCCCTTCAAAGAGCATATTCAATGTAGTTGGTTTATTGAGGACTTAAAATGCTACCTTTATTTCAATAGTATCAAACATTAATGGGAAGGACAATAGTACACAACACAAACCTCTTTGAATTATCGTATACTCTTAAGTGCATCAATGTTGCTTAAAGCACTTCTTCCTTAATCCCTAATTGTTTGGTCATTCTTTATGGAAGGATATTTACTATTGAGCCATTGTCGACTAGAGCTAGAGGGACATGCTTCTAGAGGTACACTACAATGATGTAGAGACCGTTGTCACGCGCTGCACCTCTTAGAGGGAGATCTTCATTGCTAAAGATTATAGTGCATTTTTCAGTTGCAATTGAGGCTATCATTTCCTCTAGGGTGGCTCTGACACACCTGCAAGTGCACGGGTGTTGCAGTTTAGATTAAAAGATCGTCCTTAGGGGCCAAAGTAACCTACCAAGCTAATGTTCTATTGAAAATGCTATATAATCAATATTTTCAATGAGTTAATTTAAATATACTAATTATCTAATTAGAATTAAATCAAAGTAAAGCATCTAGCGATTCGATTCGCCAAGTAAAGAGTTAGATCACATAATTAAGCATACAATTTTTATAGATTAGATGATTCAAGAAATTACAATCAAGTTAGATTTAATCCTTTCTTTCAAAATAAATTCAATTTCCCAAATGTTATGAACTAACTCTCATTCAAGTGTCTTTGATTTAGTCTAGGTTGAAGATTTATGAATGCGAAGTCTTCTCTTAACACGCAATTCTCTCTCGAGTTTTGCAAGGTCAAGTTCTATCAAGGTGATATACTAGTGAGTTTCACTTTTTAGCACCTCACTCAACTACCTAATATAAGCAAGCAAAATTGGCCAAACTTTACTCACAACATTCGAATCTCAAGATAGAAGTAAATCACTCCAATCATGAAGTAAGCACAAGATTGTAGAAATTAAGGATACAACTACAATACTATGGCTAACAAATGCCTAGATTAAATAAAACTACTCACTCATATTTCAAATTCAACTAACACGAGAGTTCAAGGATAAATTCAAAGGGGAGGAAAACTTTATAACAATGGCAGCCCTTCAATGGTGCCATAATCTTCAAGCCTCCAATAGTAAAACATCTCCCTATAACTCTCCTTTTACTCCCAAAAACAAACGAAAAATACTAAAGAGAGATGGATAAGAGGGTAGTGGTAACATCATGATGATGGATCTTCCTTTTTCAGCACAAAAACTGAGCATCTTCGGACACACAATGAAGGAAGATGAAGTGGTTAGCAGTTACAAGCTCACCACGGTTTGTGGAAGCCACCACGGGCAGACCGCGGTACTTGCTAGATCTGAAATCTTCTACTCTTCTCTTTCTCTACGGGCATAGGACTTGGGGGTACCTCCATGGTGGCCCAACATGCACTCAAATGAGGGTTAATTGCTGGGTCACATGGTCTAAAATCCTGCAAAAGTTACCAAAGAACCATACCCAAGCACAAAACGAGAGTAGGAGTATAAATTAATAACATAAAACCCATGAATTATCGACAAAGTTCTATGAAGCGTCCCAAAAATGAAGTATATAGAAGCACTTATCAAACTCCCGCATGCTTAAATCGTTGCCTGTCCCTAATCAACACTAAGACCAAAAATCATCCACAACCTCCACATGAAAGACATTGGTAGCAGCTCAATGGCAAACTCGATCCAAAGTTGGCCTAAAAGTGCCAAAATCATTTAACAAGTAGGCTAGGAAATGAAGTTTTCGAAATCATTGATGGACCATAATGTCAAATTTGAATCTCCCCCCCCCCACCAACATTCAAATACAATCATATCTACATATGAAACAAATAGAGCTAGTAATGCCAATTGAACCTCACTGTAGTCATCAGGCACTCATCACTCACATGTTTGAAAATGTAGAAAGGTTCCCTCAATTCTCATTCCATAGACTCAAATCTACCAAAAGCTCGTTAAGACTCCCTAATTCGCCATCACTAGTACGCAACACACATTAGACAATCAAGTGGACTTTTATGATGTTGTAACAGGGCCATGGGTAAAGGTAAGGGAGGAGTGAATATTTTTCCAAATGTGAAGCTAGAAGCCATAGACTAAGTGCTAAACTCTTCCAATGCTCTCATGCAACACTCTCCAATACAATTCAATAACAAATGCATCCCCTTTCACAACCAAATGAAGGGAAAAGAGTTGAAAGTCAAATATACTTTTTACAATCCAAACAAGGCCAACACTCCTTTGTTCTTCTTTTTTCCTTTCTTTTTTTTCTTTTTTCCTTTTTTGTTTTGTTTTTTGTTTTGTTTTTATGCTCTTCCCTTTTTTTTTCAATGTCACAAAAGAGTTGGCTAAGGCAATACATATCAAACCTGAATTTCAACTTTTCTATAATCTTTTGTACAATAAAACAAGAGATCCCTTATAGAAACACAAGAACATGAATCCCTTCATCAACTGACCAACCAAATCTACTAAAAACATCTCAATGCACTTTACTAACTGCCAATCAAACTCAGTTTGCAAGGATGAAATGGTTCTCTAGTCTAAGCTTAAAGGTAGATAAATGTTTGGCCAAAGGCTATGTTCGAAGGTTCACATCAATAAAACGGATATAAGCTCAAAGAGGCTAGCAAGGCATATATTATGTATAACAAGGGTGCCCATTTGGTCTTTTAGGTCAACAAGTCAAAGAATGCCTCAATCATTTTACCTAAATGCATATGCTAAGTGCGATCTTGAATGAGAGTCAAAGCAAGTTCTAGAGAAATGATGTCGAGGAAGAGTCGCTCATTAATTGACAAGAGACTAAATTGATAAATTAGTATTTAAAAGCTCAAAGCCGCACAAGACATCTACCAAGGGCATACCTGGCTCATTAAGAGACACATTCTAACATTCATGTAAATAATCATGGAGTAATCAATTCACACTCAACAAATAGTCAAAACATGTAGCTCATTTTTGCAAACTCATTTTCAAACACTTTCATTCACAATAGGACAAATCAAAGGGTTAATCTAAACCAAAGAAGTCCACCTAGTCTGCAAAGTTCATCATCAGAGGATTTCTTCATTTCTTCATTTTCTTGTCATTTTTTTTCATTTTTGTTTTTTTTTTTTTTTGCTTTTTTAGTGAATGCATGCTCCTAACAACAACTTGCTATGGTGATTGAAACTAATCCTAGATGTGCCTAATAAGAATGCTAAGAAAATGTAAAAAATTAAGAAAAGGAACCGAAAGTGAAAAGAAACCTAAATGCACCTCTAACATGCTTTAGCCACATGAGATTAAACCTAAAATACAACTCTAAATGTAATCATGAACAATATGTAGAATGCATACACATGTACACACCAAACCAAATCAGGCATCAGATGCCATTAATTAACTGAATAACTCCCCCATGCTTGAACAAAGCATTATTCTCAATGTGAGCACAGATTAGAACAGGGAAGGGGGAGTAACAAGAAGTAATCAGAATGGAAGGAGGGTGGGGTTGTTGACCACAAGAGATATGTCAATCTCACCAGATCTCCAAATACGTCCAAAAGTCCTGAAAATATTGGGTCTGGGTAGCAAGCATCACATTAAGCTCGTCGCGCCGTTCTTAGAGAAAGTAACGAAGAGCGGTGTTTTCAAGGGTAACATAGGCTCAAAAGGACACTTGCTCCTCTTGAATGGGCCTAAGGGTGGCTTGGAGCTCTTCATAGCCAATGGACGAAGGTTAGGAGGAAGAACTAGGTCTGGCTTAACAAGTAAATGGGGGTGGAAGAGGTGTGGGGCAAACAACCTCAGCATCACCAGGTACCCAATGAAGGCCAGCCCATTGAAGTAAGGTGGTCTGGTCAACATTGGGAAGCGACATAAGCCGATCCCTGAGAAAAATCCAGCACAAACGTCCAGCCTCTACTTTATAAAAGTTCATTAGCTCAAAAGCGGCTTGATCAAGCCGCTTGGATCAAGAAACTCGATCCTCAGGATTAGGCTCAACATCCAAAAATCTAGCAATGATGGTGATTATATTGCCAATGACTATTCTACCCTTAGTGCTGACAGCTGCAGTACACAATGGTTGGGTCAAGAATGCCCCCGGATCAATTTGGACCCCATCTACCATACAAGATAAGAGGTTCAGACAATCTGGGGACATTCAAACTATCATCTTGAGAAAAGAAACAACAAGCGAGAATACGCTAAGCCAGCCGAATGCAAGGGTCATTAATATTGGTGCATTTGGAAAAATTAGTGTTGTACCTAAAATCCCCCGAAAGCTCACCCGAAAATGTATTCGAGTTAAATTCATATGGAATTTGAAGGTTTCGTAAGTCCATGCTAAGTGGAAAACCATGCTAAGTGGAAAACCAAATATGTTATCAAAAGTACTTAGGTTCAGCTCATAAATCTGTCTTAACATATAAAATTAAATATATCCTGCTTGGCATTGAGGCCCTCGAGTGACCTCAACATGTAAGGTACTTTGAAATTCAAGTGTGAGGTCTCGATATGTATGCTCTTACATTTCAATAAAGTGCCCCATCCCCCCCCCCGTGTGAATGACCACCTTATGTCATCCAATAATCCCATACAACCAAACAATTCCTCATTATAATAATGGTTGCCACAACAATTTTTTCACTCAAGCAATTATATCTAGCAGTATGATCGGGATTAGTCAAACCAAGGGAATGAGCAACATTACCTCAGCTTCGTGCATTCGTAGAAGTACAGGCGGTCCGTTGTGGGGCTTGGCTAAGTGTTCCCACCTCCTTAATGCTCCTTTACCTCTTGGTGGGTGCCATGGATGTAAAAATGTGAGAAATGGGAACAAAAACCTAAAGAATGAGGTACGAGAAAAGAAAATGAAGAATTTGAGTGAAAAAGAGGAAGAATTAGAGAGAGAAGGAAACGAATATGGAGGAAGGGTGAAAGCGAGATGAACTTGAGAAATAAATGGTAGAAAGAGATGAAATTTGTTAGAGAAAGAGAAAGATTAAGAGAAAAGGGAAGATTTTAAGTGAACATGAGAAGAAATCAGGGAGAAATTGAAGATTTAACAATAGTGTGTAGAGAGAGAAAGAGGGATGTAGAGAGAGAGTCTCGAGGTAGAGGATAAAAATAGGGGAGAATGAAGGTTCACCACGATCAAAACCCTTGACCATGGCCCATAGTAGTCCAGCACGGATCGTGAGTGACACCACTGTCTAACTGTGGTGGCTGCTAGTTGCATTTTTCTTCATTTTGCTGGGGAGGCAAACCACAGACCGTATTGGAAAATATGGACCGCCTATTCTCAGCCCCTTCACCGTCTTTCTCTCCTTTTTTTTCCTTGTTTTTCCTTTTTTTTCTTCTTTTGAAAAACTACCTAAAAATAGAAATCAAAGCTATAAAAGGGCTTGGGTTGCCTCCCAAGAAGCACTATTTTATGGTCAAGAGCTTGACCGTGCTTCTATGTGCGCCCGGGATTAGTAAAAGTATGGGCGTCGTTTTTGCTACGAACCAGGAAAATATAATCTTTTGATTGAAGGTACCACCTCAGAAACTCAGGTTAGAAGTCCTTCATCATTATCAAATGACGTTATAACATATTATCAGTGTATAAGACAAACCGATGGCATGGTCCATCAAATGGGCCACTATCATCATGTTTAATCGCAAGATCAAAGTTTAAATCCAGTCTTTTCATAGGAGGCAAAGAAAGAACCACTTGGGCAAACCTGTAATAATCAATTGTAGGAGATTCATTAGAAGCATAGGTCTCAACCTTTGGTACGCTAGGTGGCGTAGGAGCAGCAAACTGCACCTTAACATAACCTTAGTCGGCATTCTCATTAAAAATCGAATCAAAATCGAAAAGGTCAAGACAATTCAACCCATCCTCCATTTCATTCTCAGGAGAAAGGGAAAGTATATCAGATAGGGAAGAATTAGGGAAAACCATTTTCTTATCACACCCCTATACTTCAAATGTAATCCTCCTTCCCTTTACATCAATATTGCAACCTGAAGTAGCCAAGAAGGTCCTACTAAGAATTATTTGGGCGTCACCAGTCCCAGTCATATCAGCAATGATAAAGTCTTCTAACACCTAAAAGTCTCTTATTTTTACGGACACATCTTCCACTGTACCCAAAGGTCGTGTTTCAGAGCCATATGCTAATTAGAGTGAAAAGGGTGCGAGTCGCAATGATCCTAAATGAAGCTTATGAAACATACAGTATGGCATCAAGCTGACACTTGCACCAAGCTCACATAAGGCCCTTTCGATTTCCATTTCTCCCATGACATAAGGGATAGAAAAGCTACCTATGTCAAGAAGCTTAGGTGGAAAGACTATGGGAATCTTAATGCTATCATTTTTTATAAAAGCTATGGGCTCACCACCATCATTTCTCTCCTTACTCTTAGACATGATCAATGCTCTACCCTTCTCAAGTGGTATACCCTCGGGGCCCTTAGGGTC
>NCQV01106293.1:3002-16263 GCA_002740545.1 Lophocereus schottii | reverse complement strand
ATTAGTGATCAATTGCTGGTCTCTTTAAATGGAACAAACTAATGCTTTCAGTCGATGGCTTTCTTAAATCTTAACCCGTGAAAATGACCACAGCATCTTAAAGTCCTAAGTTGATTAGAAATGAAAGATTGTTTATCTACCAAAAAGATTATGGCTGGACATGCATCTGTAAAATGTGTGGCTCAAGACAATTTGTCCCAAAATATATTTTGTCTATTGTTAATTAGGCACCTCTCCTTTTATATGAGTCTTTTGGAATTAGTGTGTCTGTGGGTAGAGATATTGGAGGAGGTAAGGTGACCTTTATCTAAATCCTCCCAAAGTCCAAAAAATAGGAATCATATTGGAAGGTGTTGTTATTGCTATAACTAGGTGCTTCTAACTGTCCTAAAAAACACCTTCGTGCCTCCTCCCATGGATTTGCAACATTAAAGTAGTGCTAGAAGAGTCCCCTCATCCCAATGCTTGAACTTGCTCCTAGGAAATTAATCAAATATATATCTTTAGAATCCTGTATAATGGAATTTTCTTCATAGAAATCTAAGCTCTGCGAGCATGTAGACATGACAACGCTCATTACTCATGAAATGAATAACATTCTTTGTTTGACAAAACAAATTGCAATGCAACATCCTATCTGATCAGTAATCTGAGTATTTGAACCAAATGGCCTCTTACATATAAGTTGAAAATATGAGTTGAAAATAATTAAAGCAATAAAATATAACTAATGATAGAACTACATATCAAAGAGAAAATTTAGTGTTCAAATTATTCAAGCGTTTTAGGTATATTCAGCTATACTTGTCTAAAGCCTTATCACCACATGCATTCGGACTTAGTAAACAATATAAACGTTTGCGATAATAGAAAAAAGCATTATGCCTGTCTATGTACTTAATGACAAAGATATACCTTTAGAAGCATATCAATTTGCTTGTGTAAGTACTCCAATCCATTCAACCCTACGAGCAATCAGATTTGATGTATAAGTCTTTGAGATACAAGGCAGCCTTATGCCTATTTGCATATTGCACTATTGAAGATATATAGCTAAAAGTCCAGGAGCAAGATAGAAACTAAGTTGATTTTAAGTGCACAATCAAACTAGGTGCTGAGATACATTCTTACACAGACGTTCTATTCAACTAGCCTATGAATGTGCTCGATCACATTAGAGGGTCAGGCAATACATGAAAGTGATCAATAACAGCGCTTTTCCCTAGCAAATATTGATTGATTATTTGTCTCTAAATCTATCCATGCATGCATACCTATAACTTAACGGAATCTTTGTTCTACAAGCAAATTGAACAACACTAAGTTGTGCATGAATCTTACTAAAACAGAATTCGATGTCGTCATAACATATACAACTTTTCTCTAAAACTTTTGAGTCCCAAAGCAGATTCAATAAATTGAGAAACAACAAACTCAAGCCATCTACTAACATAAGTTAGTTCAAGTGGTTTAAGCAAAGTGTTGGATTCAATTCTGTTGGATGGACAAACAGTTGTAATGGAAGAGTTTTACTCCTTATAAAACATTATTAGCTCGCTTTCAGTGAAAAAGATACAGATCAAAACAAACTCTCGCTAGCTTTCACAGCTAGAATTTGAGGAGCCATATAAGTGAGGGAATATTATGAGGTGTTTCAATGTTAATATATGAAAATTGACTGTTGGGCTTTCTTACATTCACTATAGAAGAAAACTTATGTAGCATTTACACTTTTTTTCACTTTTATAGGGGAGAAAAAAACGTTTCTCTAAGGGAATATAGAAAAAGCTTCCCAAAAGGAGTGCCTTTTTCTTGGAATTTTTTCACTTTATCTACATATTTAAAGAAAGTTCAATAATTGTTGCAAAATATTGCATAGATGCTATGTACTAATGTGGGAGCCTATAGGCATCTTGTGATCAGAATTCGAAAAATTATAGCACTGAAAAATTAGCCATATTTATTAATCTTTTCACATAAAAAAGGACAGGATTTACACAAATATATAATTTTTTTGGTTTTTAAAAAACTGCAGTTAGTAAGCACTATATAAATTGCCTGAAACATACTACTAAGGTTCGCTGTATCCTATGTTAATACCCAGAAAATTTGTTGAAGTGACCCCATTTCTGAAATGCAGCTCTGAAAAATTGGTCCCCTCTTGCAAGCCAGTTCTCCGCCTCTCTCTAACCTTCTCTTTCTAAAATTGTTGTCATCGTCGTGGGTAGGAGGAGTACAAGACGGAACAGAAGACAGCAACATTTACACTGCATTTGATTCAATTCTTTTTGTCTACATTATTGTAGGGGGGAAAAAAAAGCAACAGAGGAAACAGGATCTGTGGGGATCATCTTTAAGGTTTGCATTTGTTCTAAATATTGAATGAAAATCAGTGTTCCATATACGCCATAAGTTTTACCTTATAAGTACGGACATGTTGCCATATACAACTGTATCCCTATTTTCCCTTATTCTTTCCCAATCGCATATCCTCTGTTTTCCCCTCCCTTTGCTCTTAAGAAAAAGCGAAGGTACAATCAACCCTTTTTCAATCTTTTTGTTTGGATTTTTGGGCTTTTGTTAAAAATTTCTGGGTATTGTTGTCATGGTACAAAATTGGGTTGGCAGAAGCATTTGCCCTGTTCTGAAGTGGGTGGACTCTGTTTTTCTGGCTGTTCTGAAGTGGGCTGGCCCGGGTTATGAGTCTGGAGTGAAAAATGGATGGTGATGAGTTGATCCAATCGGGTCAAGAAGAAGGCGAGCAATGTGACGACAATAGATGCGGCGAGGCATCAGAAGGAATAGTGGGTGCTACAAGAAGCTCGAGCAGTGACTTACTCGTCCGTCTCCCATTAAGTGAGGTAACCCCTCAACTTGCTCATTGGCTACTATGGTGAGTGCGTTTCGAACCCTGATCCCTGATAACGGTTACAAACAACGTACTTTAAACTTACTTCGGATATTTAAATTAAACTATTATATCGGTCTCAAATTATGTGCCGGCCTTGAAGCAAACCCCATTTATATCTCAAAAAACTATGCTGTCAGTTCTATCTGTAGTACGAAGCGAGCAATTGATTTGATTCAATTGTCAATTCAATGTGTCACCAAATTAGAACATTTAAGCAAACTTTTAGGCCTATTCAAACTTTTTTGTCAAAATATTTGAGATTTTAGTATAGAAGAGATAAGTGCTCATAGGTTTCTTTTTTTCTTGTTTTGTCAAAGTTATCAGAAGCATTCTTTCCATGAATTGAATTTCAAAACATATTCTTGATATCATCATAATAAAAATAATAAAATTACCTAAGATTTTTATACGATGATAACTCATCTAATCACTAACCTTGGTTACCAAAACTTTTACAGTCTGTTTGAATTGAGGGAGAAGGAGAGGGCAGGGGGATGAAGTTTAATAAACACTTATTTTCCTTGTTTAGAAATATTAAATGAGGAGAAGGGAGGGGAACCGAAGGAAACATTTCACCCTCATTCCCTCCATTCCCCTCATTTTTATTTACCCTCAAAATGTGAGGGAAAGGAGGCCGAAGAAAGATTTTTAATATGTAGTTCTCCCCTCTTCCCCTTTATCCCCTCTTATAACATATCTAGATAAGGTGAGTACAAATCATCTTCCTTTCATTCTCTTCCCCTCCATTACCTTCCCCTTTCTTCTCCTCTTTTCTCGCTCTCAATTTCAATCCAAACAATGTGTTAAATCATACGGTATCGTGCTTACCAAAGTTCTTAATCAGAAATCAGAAACTGAAATGGGAGAAAGAGAGATTAGCTCATCCTATATTTGCCTGAACATTTTAATTAAAAAGTTAATTGTGAAGGAAATACATTTACTACTTTAGTTAATTAGAGTCAGTTTTTAATTTGCATGGTCCCCAGAAAAAAGAAAAGTGCGTTTGAAGGGGCTTCTGTTGAAGCCTTTCTTGTTTAGTGCCCAACTTATGCAAATGGAACCGATGCTTTTAATTTCTTAACAATGATTATTGTACCATTTACTCCCTATTTACTCCCTAAATAACCAGATTCGTCCCTTGATCGCCCTTTACCGAGCTGGCAAAATGGGCCATCTCTTCAGTTTAACTGAAACTAGATTTGTCACATGTGGTCCATGAGCATTTTCATTTTTTCCTTTTCTGGTCATCAGAGGACAAATAATCTTAGGCAAGAGTATCAGTGGAGGTTGTCAGGTGTCTCAAATTTAGACTTGGTCCAATATGGGGTGGATATGTAAAGAATTGTGTAAACATCCAAGGGGCAGTGTAGTAAGAGTTAGTCCATCTTTCAATTTTAAGGAGGAGATGTGAATTTAAATTTCATTAAAAATACGCCGAGATTTTCCATACCCTGAATCCCTTCCCTCTCCTATGCTCTCCCCATGGTTCCATGAAATATGGACTTCTAGGTAGGTTTTGCTTATTAATGTGAAAACCAATAACGTACGAATAAAGAATCACATATCAAGATAGCCTAATTCGGTAGGCTTGTCTAGAGGCAAAAGAGATCATACATAAATTTAAAAGTAATTCAATACCAATAACAACAGTGACATGGTTTAGTGAGAATCTTGTTAAAGAACTATATAATACAAACAAAGTATATTATTTATTGATTGTACTAAATTAAATAGGTTAGAAAATACCGTCAATGTACATAAGTATGGCACTAAATTTGCCTAGAGTATAACCAAACACACTAGTGATCATTGTTAAAATTACCAGAAATTATACCACAACAGAAGCCTATTGATCATATGTCTTCAATCTCATGAAGTTGAAATTAATATTGATGCAGGTGGTAGAGGACTTGAAATCACTTTGGAAGATTGTGCATCCTATAACAACAATGACCCTATTACTACACTCAAAATCTCTCGTCTCCATGCTGTTTCTCGGCCATTTAGGACATGCCCAACTAGCGGGGGGCTCCCTAGCCATCAGTTTTGCCAACATCACCGGCTACTCGGTCGTAAAAGGCCTCAGCATGGGAATGGAACCCATTTGCTGTCAAGCTTTTGGAGCCAAGAAACTGACGGCCATTAGTCAAACATTCCAAAGAACTCTGTGCCTGCTTCTCCTCACAGCTCTAGCCATCTCGGCCCTCTGGTTCAACATGGAGCCTATACTCCTCCTCCTGGGTCAGGACCGTGACATAACTGAAGTGGCTAGGTTATACTTGCGATTCTCCATACCTGAGCTTATAGCTCAAGTTCACCTTCATCCATTAAGGTCATTCCTCCGATCCCAATGCATAACCAAGCCTTTAACTATAGCCACCATGATTTGCCTAGCATTGCACTTGCCAATCAACTACTTGCTTGTCAAATATTTCAAATTGGGTGTTAAGGGAGTTGCCTTGGCATCGGCATGTAATACAATAAACTTGGACTTGAGCATCTTGATTTACCTCATTTTCTCGAACACCACCCTCAAACCTTGGGAGGGTTTGACGTTTCTTTCCCCATTTCAAGGGTGGAAGACCGTGCTAAACTTAGCACTCCCTAGTGTCCTAGCAGTGTGTTTGGAATGGTGGTGGTACGAAATCATGCTTTTCCTTTGTGGGTTATTGCAAGACCCGAAAGCCAGTGTGGCCGCCATGGGGATACTAATACAAACAACAGGATTGTTGTACGTCTTCCCCCACGCCCTAAGCATGGGGCTATCAACCCGCATTGGCCATGAGCTAGGTGCGGGCCAACCCCAGCGAGCCCAGCGAATGGCCATCATTGGGTTCACCCTAGCAATCACGCTAGGGATGACCGCCTTCGCATTCACTGCAATAGTGAGGTCCGTTTGGGGGAGGATGTACACGTCTGAACCGGAGGTTCTATCACTAGTCTCAATGGCACTGCCTGTTTTGGGGTTATGCGAGATTGGAAACTGCCCCCAAACAGTCGCCTGTGGGGTCTTAACAGGCTCCGCAAGAACCAAAGTGGGTGCAAAGGTAAACTTTGTCGCATTTTATTTGGTGGGCCTGCCGGTGGCGGTCCTCATGGCCTTCGTGGCCAAGGTGGGATTCATCGGTCTATGGTTTGGGCTGGCCGCGGCCCAAGGCGCATGTACGTGCATGATGATATACACACTGATTAGAACAGATTGGAGGCACCAGGCAAAGAGGTCAGAGGAGTTGACTCGGGTTGCTGAGGAAACCGAAGACTTGGAAACCGGCTTGTTATCATGATCATAGTTACCAAGAATGCCCATTGTCCTTTTAAGTTGAGCCAAATTTATACAATAGGTAGTAATTTATACTGCTATTTATGTGAGTGATGAAGAGGGCTTAGAAAACTACAGAAATATACGTAAAAATGTTGTTTTGTCTGTTCATTTCAAGTGAGGAAATTATTGAGCTTGTCGGTAATACGAGGGAATGAAAGGTGAAAGGGAAAGCGAAGGGGAAAGGGAAAGGAAAGTCAACAAGAATAATTAGTAGAATTCTACTGCTATTTTTTGTAGAGACAAATAGAAACCTTCATGGTGTCCCCATACGGTACGACATTTCTGGATTTGCTCCCCCCTCCCCTTCTGTTATTCGTCAGCATTGCTTACGAATCTTATAGGTTCACAATTGATAACTAATTATAAATATTGAAAATTTAGTACTATTAAGCCATATAACATATTAATTTAGGAAAATGATAAATATCTTATAGCAAGACACTTTTTAAGTGTCTTTTTTTCGCTTAAAATATATCTTATCACATATTAAATTCAAAAAAAAATAATATAATTGAATAGTAGAAGGTTGTCAAAACTTACAAATTGTGTAAAATCATCTTTTCATACATAATCTTTGACATTTCCAAAATTATACATGTGATATGCCTTGTAGATGGAGTTGATCCAGTTAGGGAGTCAGTTTGTTGTTGTTGGCGCAGTTAATGAATATTAAAACTTTATAACTCATATTAAGTTATAATGAATAAAAATTTGGTGTTTTTAAGTCATAAAACATATTAATTTGAGTTACGACAAGATAGTTAAGAGTGTTTGCAGTAAGATACGTATCATCATCTATTAATTTATATTATGATAAGACCTTGAAGAAACATCCTGCTGTAAAACATATATAGTCACCCTAAAAGAACAAATCACCCTATTTGTTTAAGTTAATCAACTCATTAATATAGTCAATTAAATTATTTATTAATTAAGGGAGATGAACTTAACTAGAGATATCTATGTGCTATAAACAGAAGTGCCTATTGGCAAGGATTGCAAGTTTAAGAGGTCCTGTATGGGTTCAAACATGCTTCTAGGCTAACCTGACGAAAACTAGCTCGGTTCGAATATGCCTGAAAATTTTGACTTCAAACACGATTTTTTTGATCCAAACTTAAAATAAACGGAGCCCGAAAAATATACAAATTAGCGACTCAAACCTGGCCCGAACCCAAGTATGCCCGTTTGACCCGCACATTATATCTTTTTTTTATTTTTCTCTAATCTATCCCTCTTAACAATACTAATTAATTATTTTAATTGAATAGTTCAAAGAGACATTATATAAATATTGTATCTCTTTACAAATTAAACAATAATATACTTTAATGTCTTTCCCTCTCTATTCTATGAAAAATAACATCATCTACAACTTATAAATGAAAAAAATTAGAAATGCGCATGAAATTGTACGTGTGAAATAACTATCTAATCTTTAGAGCAATTAATTAAAAAGAAGACTAACATTAAAGTTGGACAGGTCATACCATTATATATTTAGATAAATAAATTTGTCTAATTATTTCTTTGAATTAATTACTTTGTAATAATTTAAACTTTTGATCTTATAACTAAAATATAAATTCTTGTACTTCTTTAATTCTATTTTATTTGATTTTTATTCAAAGTAGTCTTCAACTATAGTGTTCAATGTAACGGCCTAAACATAAGATTCGTGTTAATTAGTTCAAATTATCCTAATCGCAATTAATCAAGTTGGATGTCGCATTTTAATTTAGCATTTTATGTATATATATTTTTGTGCATCGCAGATTGAAACGACGATGTGGCCTCAAAAGGGACCCCGTAATACTCCTAAATAATTCATTCAAGTGCTATCACAAATTTGAATGCCGCTAAATAAACATTAGCCTAATTATCAAAGGGTTAATTTGTATAATAATGAAAATAATAATAATAAATGAAAAAATTTACATATAATAATAATGTAATAATAATAATAATACTAAAAATAGAAGGGATTGGATAAAGATGAGATAATTCTGGAAAATGTTTAGATGACAACAAATGAGAAGATGGAAAAAAAAGAAAAAGAAAAAGAGAAAGAGAAAGAGAATTAAAATTCAACATATAAATCAACTAAACTAATAAACAAAACAAAACAAAACAAAAAATATAGAAACAAAACCCAAAAGCCCAACCCTTCCCAGAACCCGTTCCCCCTCCCCTGTCTCGCTGCTCCGTTTTGCCCCTCCCCCTCTGCTCTCCTTCGCATCATCTATGCGCTGGTCACCGGCCGCTCGATGCCACGCCACCGTCACCATCCCTCTCCACCAGTCCGCCGCCACCCGCATCGCCTCTTTCTCTACTCCTTTGGGTGTCTTGAGTTGTTTGAGTAGATTGAAAGGTGAAACCTTAACTCTTAATTATTTTAATTTTGATGTTTTGAATCTGAATTTTTACAGTAAATGATGTAGTTAGCCTTGATGAATGTCAATTCATTGTTTTTTTTGAATGTTGGTTGTGAAATTAAATGGATGAAGTGAGATTGAAAATGCACATGGTAGTGAGGAAGGGTAATGTTGATGTTAGAATAGGGCTTCATGATGTTATTTTGATGATGTTGAGATGATTTTTGTGCCTACTAGAATGAAATCAAGGTAAAACCTATGTTGGATGGATGAGTTGTGAATATGAGATTGAAGGATTAGGGTTTAGGGTTTGAATAATATTTAAGTTAATCATGTTGAGTTATTAATGTTTAAATGAGTTAGTGGATGATTAAATAGTGATATATGTATAAAAATATATAACATTAGTGCGTGTGTTAACTTATCATCATAACTTGATGATGAAGGATGTGGTTGAGTATAAGAAATACAACTTGACCATGGTTGATTTGGTGGTTCTAAGTGAATTATAATAAATATTTGAATAAAGTTAATGAGGATTGATGTTATAATTTTGTTGTGACTTGGTGGTTTAGGGTGAGAAGTTGGATGAGCTTGAGCCAATTGGGTTGCTTTAATAGTGTTTAAGCAAATCTTTGGGGATAATCAAATAAAAATAAAGGGGCATAAACATGTGTATTAGGTTGTTGTTTAAGTACACGACAAGATTTAATTTTTCAAGTGAGGATGAGAGAGAGAGAGAGGAGAATGGAGGGAGATATAGTGACTTTAAATGTTTGAAAACCATGAACTACGTATGGGGTTTAGCGAAATTCTAGGATTTGGTTATTGTAGGAGAGGGAAAGGAATAAGTAGTTTTGTGAATTTGGAGCTACTAACATGATGTGCCTTTGTGGTTGTTTTTCACTAATGATAATCGTACGATTGGGACTCTATGAGAACATGAGACCAAGATCACGAAACCGCCTTGAAACGCATCATAAACTAAAGTTTAATGGCTAATGACAATTCGTTAAAGAGAAAAACAATAGCCGTAATAATGTCATTAAAAGTCATGGCAAGGATAGCCATAATCATGTTAACAATAACAATAATAATAATAATAATAGTAGTAGTAGTAGTAGTAGTAGTAGTAGTAGTAGTAATAATAATAATAATAATAATAATAATAAGGGTGAGGCAGATCAGTAGTTCCTAATGATGTTAATACAAATAATGTAATGAGCTTATAGCAATGATTCAGATAGTGATGGTGATAATGATAATGTCATTAATAATAAACACATGATAAGTCACCCTAATTCACTTTTACAATACTCGTCAAACAAACATCAACAATGTTAAGAAAGTAGAACAAAAAACAAAATAAAATAGAATCAAATTGATTAATAATAATTAGGATAATCATGGAAAGAGAGGTTGAAGGAATTTAAATTATCATTAAGCCAATAAATGTAATAGAGCTTCTTAATCTCTTACAAATCGAGAAAACAATTACATATTTTGAGCAGAACTGAGGCCACATCGATCGCTCCAAGCTGCCAGCAAATGATTCTTTAATAAAAAGAGAGAGAGATTCTGAAAGACCAAGTACGTACATTGCTTGTGCTCTTCGGAAACTCACATGTTTCTCAAACTATGCAAAATAAATATGACAATTATGTAGTGAATCATTTTACGCGATGCTTTGTTACATAATCAAGTGGCCCTATTAATTATTAATCATCAGGGCTTATGCCCTTCAATTTACTCATACGACTGCAACTCAAGCTTTCCGATCAGCCTGAGAGGCATGCATCTATCTCAAGATCGCTACAGATGTCAACAGGGGTCCATTTTTGGATATTAACTGGCAAATTAATTTTACTCATACATTCTCTCTCTCCTGTTTACAAAATAAAATATTTTAAAATACAGGCGCCCAACTAATTAAACTTAAAGCTTATTTTACTGCAAATGAATGTACTGCTAAGCTTTGGCTTATATTTCAAATGTTTTCGTGTTTTCTATTTTAGGCAAGGGATTAGTGAACAGTCCTCCCACTAACAAACCAAGAGGTAGCAAGAAATAAAATGGCATCATAGTTCCTTTTACTGAAGTTTTACTAGCCAAAAGCTTATAGTGATTTATAGGCTAACATCCTAAGAACCTGATGGTTGTGTATTCTTTTGGACATCACGGTTACTAGTATTTTGTAATCATACTTTGAGTTCAGGTGCATCACAACTTATATAAATGGTTGAATGTATGTTATTTCAATTATGGGGTGAGTCGGGTAATTAAGTGAGCAATGCAATGATACAGGTAACTTTAGTTAGTCGTGTTCCGTTGCAGAACGGCATTAATGCCTCCAATCAAAAGACTTCCGCTGCTAATCAATAATTTATAAGTAATTAGGTTAGACTAATAAGGCGTTAGGAATTAGGGGCGTTACAGTTGTGGTATCAGAGCCAGGTTTGCAAATCGCTATGAGCATAGGACGCACGAGAGCTAGGATATATGGTTTTAACATAATAATATAGGTACATTGAGTTTTCTTTGAGGGAAATTTATGTGTAAATGTGGCTTATTCCATCTTCCTATTATTTTCTTGTTTAGATGGCTCATCTAGGAGTACCTACGAACTTGCATACCATTCACATAGCACCGTAGACCTCAGTAGCAGCCCACATTTCTACCCTGCATGCAGCCATGGTGGCCCATATGTAGGAGGACCCCCTTTATTAGTTTCATGATGTGATGGCCCATACTCATAGACTGCTGTGGTCTTTACCCTGGGGTACCCCGTGGCATGAGTTCAGGCTACGATACCATGATTTTATGGTTACAGGAGACCCAGGGCCTGATGCAGAATGATTCTAGATTTTAGGGGCTTGGATTGTGATTACTAGAGAGTTGTTGCTTCGACAGGAGCTAGAGTTGTGGGGTATTTCCTATGATCTTCTTCCATTCATTTTCCCTACCCTTGACATACACGCACCTATTGTTCCACCCCTTCCCAACTGGCTTAAGGACTACAGCCCCTGCAGCCTCCTGTACAGCCGCCACCTGCTTCTCCGCAATGTGGCTTAGGAGACGAGGCCTTTGACGAGGTTCATGTGGTTGAGGAGGTGTCGGATTCTCCAGAGCTTATAGAGGTGAGTTCTGATGAGGGTGAGGTAGAGCTTGACGAGGATGTGGAGGAGGTAGAGGCGGAGCCAGAGGAGGAGGTGGGAGAGCATAAGCCCTTAGAGGATGAGCTAGAGGGTGACGAGAGTGATCCTGAGGATGAGGATTTAGAGATAGAGGTTGTCGATAGTGACTCTGGAGGAGAGGATGATGGTTCATCCGACCTGACTACGATCCCTTTTGGGATAATTAGGGATAACCCTACTCTTGTTTATGGGTTAGGCCTATTTTAGTTATTTTGTCCCGTACAGCTGGTATAGTGTGATATTCTTTTGTTCATGGCATATATGTATATATGATGTATATAGGTAGGCTAACTTAACCAGCTGTGATGAGGTGTCCACCTTTTCCTTTTGGGTTTGGGGCGGATTTAACCTGGTAA
This sequence comes from Lophocereus schottii, assembly GCA_002740545.1. Lineage (NCBI taxonomy): Eukaryota > Viridiplantae > Streptophyta > Magnoliopsida > Caryophyllales > Cactaceae > Lophocereus > Lophocereus schottii. The sequence goes on along the minus strand of NCQV01106293.1, from coordinate 4,105 downwards.
GACAATTTCAGTTAATGGGTAGGGTGGAGGATTAGGTTAGGAGGTTCAATTAGAAGGCCGGGAAGGTTCCCGTGAAGTATTGTTATATTCTTTTGTATGAACTTTCCATATAAATATGTACATGTATATGCAATAAAGGTAATGTTTAAGCTAAATTGAGTTTTGATTCTAAATGATTACTACTTTATGATAATGTTATGCAAATTCAGATAATAAGCTTTACTTATATGATTTAGAATTACAGTATGTCAGAGTATGTGAACAACAATCACAATAGCAAGGAAGATGAACCCCATGGTTCAAGTAATCGAGTGAATGAGGACCCCCAACACGACCCTAGTGGGAACTCAACAATGGCCTTAGAAGCGTCTAGTAGTGTGAAGGGCCTGAATTATTGAAAAATTTGATAATTAAGCTAATGAAGAGAATTCCTCTTGTATCGTCTGCACCCCCTGTACCCCCAGAAAACCCTCCAAAGTCTGATAAACTAGCCAATAGGGTACCTTGATGCAACCTTAAGGTTTATGATAGAAACTTGGATGCTGCAGAACTGGAGGATTAGATTAGGAAAATGGAAAAGATATTTACAGTGATTGAAGGACCTGAAGAGAAAAAAAGTAAACATAGGGAATTTTGTTTAGCTGGTGAAGCAGATATTTGGTGGAGCCCTGTGGAAGATAAGTTACAAGGACTCGCGCTCACTTGGGTTAAGTTTCTTCAGGAGTTTAGGGCTAAATTCTATCCAATTATACTTCAATGACAGAAGGAGAAAGAGTTCATGGAGTTAAAGATGAGTGGTAATATGAGACTGATGCAATATGGCCGCAAGTTTATGGAGTTATCAAGGTTCGCTCCAAATTTTATGGCAACCAAAAAGTTGAAAATGAGAAGGTTTGAGGAAGGTTTAGCCTTTTATATCGGGAATCAATTGGCAGGCCAGCCATTTCAAACCTACCAAGAGTTGTACGAAAGAGCTGCTGAGGTGGAACGAGTGAAGGGTGAGTTAAAGGCTTTGAATCCTGGAAATAAAAAGAAGAAGTGGAATGATCACGATACATTATGCAAGAGTGCTATTTCAAGAGTGCTATTTCAAGAAAACCAGC
>NCQV01106292.1:0-11341 GCA_002740545.1 Lophocereus schottii | reverse complement strand
ATAGGCTATTTTGAAGGAGTTAAAATTTATATATATGGACATACCTAGAAAAGGTCCAAAAGGAATCATGGACACCCTTGCAATCTTCTATTTACACGGCCCAAATAAATGAGCTATCAATATTTTATTTTTTTATTAAAAAAAGTATGTAAAGACCTTGACAGTAATTAAAATAAAAAACCCACAACTCAACTCCCTCTCAATCTGACTCTCTCTCGTTAGTCCTCTCATGCTAGAATGTTGTTTTTAGTGAAATTGGTTTGTTGCTCACACTCAATCACACAGAACCCTTGTGTTCTTGTTTGATTTCATCCCTGAGGTTGTGTGTTTGTTTTTCTCTCCAAATTTTATACCATTTTATGATACTTGAAAATAAACAAAATAAAAAAGATAAAGAAAATAATGCAAGTAGTAGTAGAGTAGGTGGACACTCCTGTTTCGAATATCAAGATCCGCCACTGACAAGGGGAGCCTTTTTTACTGGCCGATTCAGCCGTAAACTGGACTATTGAACCGGTCAGCTAATGGCCCAACTCGATTGTGCTTTACCCTCCCTTGGATGGATATTTTGCAATATAAAAAGGTTTAGGCTTTTAAACCAACAATGCTGTTACAACTACTTGAGCTTTGAAGGTGATTTGCAAATCTTATAATTTATTGTTTTCCCAAATTGATTACTAACCCAGTGGAGTTACTTCTTTACAATAGTGCATGTGATTTAATTTGTAAGAAAGAGTATGAAAATGCAGTTCTTTAAAATGCCTTTCCTGGGTGGACTACTTTTGAATGAGTGGCTTGTAGGGCTAGGAGGTCTACTATCATAGAACCCCAAATGTTTTTGGGTTTCCCAGTTAACCTATACGGTTTAGACTAAAAATCAACGGCACTGGAACTAGGAGTGATCAAAACCGATTATTCGAAAATCGGTTAACTGGAAAATTGGGTTACAAAAATTGTAAACCGAAAACTGAACCAAAATTTTCGGTTAACTGAAAATAAGTTAACTGAATTTTTCGGTTCGGCAAAAATGTGAACCGTAACGGAACCGGAAAATCCGGTTAATCGGATTTTCGGTTCCGTTACAGGTTAACCGTTAGTTTAAATTATTAATTTTCAATCTTCACTCCTTTTTTAATGAATTTAACTATTTGAGACACCAAATATTAATTAATTTACACGTTATTGTATGTTTACTCTTATCTTTAATAATTACAAGATTTACAATTGACCAATATAAAATTTAGTTTTTTTTTAAAATAAAAGTGTAAGTTTTGGTTTTGGTTAACCGTTGGTTAACTGTGCGATTAATAAAATCTTAAATGGCCGAACCAAAACCGAAACCGAAACCGCAAAATTTTTCAGTTCCGTTAACCAAACCGAATTTTTTAGAAAAATCAAACCGGTTAACCGATTTTTCGGTTCGGTTTTTTGATTTTTCGGTTTCAGTTTTTTTTGCTCACCCCTAACTGCAACGATATGGTCTACCATATTAGACCTTGACATCGTAATGTATCAGATGTAATGGAATGACTCAGTCTAGCATATCAACTAATGGGAACCTAGTATCAGGATGCAAAATCAATCTAGCGTATTAGGATGATAATCTCATAACTAGGAAATTACGTCTTTCAAGAGTTTAGTTAGGTTCCGAAAAACCAAGTATCAATTGGTATCGTATTCATCTAAGTACCAGATGTACTAGAATAGGTCAGATACCCTAAATGTGTAGCTACTTAAATGAGAGGTAGAGTAAAAAGATCTATCAGGTCTAAAATATGTGTCCAAGATTGTTTCCAATTTCAAACCGTCGAAATTGGAAACAGGACTTCATTCTTTTGTCTAACAATATATGGTCTAAATTGTCTGAATAGATGACTTTATAGTTGAAGTGGAGCCAAAAGATGGTTCACAGACATGTTTAAAAGCTAGTTTTTTGATTCCGACTAGTTTACAAAGTGATGGTGCTACTTTTGTACCACTGTTCTCTTAATATTACTATAATATTGTACTACGGGCAAAGATTTTTGGTTTTGAAGAGGTGAGAATTGTACAGTAAGTGTGCGGTCGTTCATCCCACTTTATTACCCTTTTCCTCAGGTTTAACTCCACAAGAGAAACATGCTTGAAGTAATGGTTTATAATGGGTCGCTCCTTTAGTTACTTGTGTAATCTTGTTGTAAATGGACTATGCGTATGTGTACTTGGTCTCTAGATTGAGATTTGTAATGCTAACTTTCGGTTTGTTCGATGCTATGTTACTTGCAATACATATTGTCTAGTTGCATTGAATGGCTATGTGAGCCAACCATGTGGGTAGTTTAGAAGATGAAGTACTTCAGTGATCCTCTACTAGTTGACAGTTAATGATAAGAGATGTAGCCCTTTGTGCCCCCGGAGAGACCCATTCAGCTGCATCTCTTATACCTCCACATTTTAATAAAGTGAACAAGTTGGATGCTTCAGGTGCATGGCCTGTCTTGTTCTATTTTTGAGTTATATTGTTCTTTGGCGAGTGATTGTTGAGTATTTGAATATCCTTTATACTTCTATTAGAGGTGTAAGCCAAAGAGCCTAATACAACCGTCGAGTTTTAGACGGAAAAAAATTATTCCTATTTAACCTGTCCTGAGTTTAATAAAGTCTAAAGCCTTTGAAGTAACTAGTTACGGTAGTCGGATTATCACATTCGTCTCCTAAGTAAGGGAGTTTTTAGTCAAATAGGCACCCAAACTTTTAACCTGTAGATGCCTAAATTTGACTTACATATATAACATAGGTACCTAAAGTTTTCCAACAATTAATATAGGTGCCTAGCTTTTAGGGGAAAAAAATATTCTTGTAATAAAAAATGATATTAGCATTATTAACTTGAACCTGTTTTTTTTTTGAGCAAAAAGCTTATGAATTGAGGAAGAGATTTTTTTTTTCTTTAACAAAACCGTACCTTTTGTGATGTTAGTATGTTACTGCTTTAAAATTAAGCGGAAATGTGATATTTACCACTTTGTTTATTTTATAATCCATGCCGAACTTCTCATAACTACTTTTCTTTTTTTGGTTAAACAAAGTTGCAAGAATTACCCACAATTGAATTTCTACTCATATTTAATAGCATTCTAATTTTGCCCCAAAGAAAGAAAAGTTCTTCATCCTTTCATGTACATCTAATTTTCTATTGTTTTACTCCAAGAAAACAAATGGAAAGAAGACTTAGTTTTTTGGCCCTTTACACTCACATTTTAATTTTGCAGTAGTTCCTAGTACGTCCATAATATAATAGAAGTATGTTTATGTATGTGTGTCCATTATCCATAGACCACCCATCCTTCTAGTCTCTCTTTTATTCGCTTATAGCATGAACTCTTAAAAAATTTTCGAAACAATTAAGTCTCAAGTTAAAAATAGTTGATATAGGGTCCATTTCTAAAACTAAAATCAAAATTTTCTAAATTTAGCTTTTTACAAAAAATATATTATTACATTCAACAATACTATATAACAACTCACAATGGAAGTCTTGCTTGTGCAGGATTTGGGGAGCTTCAAATGCAAACAACGTTACGTTGTAGATATCAATATCTACAGAGAGGCCAATTCCGCTAAACACACAAACAGGTTTAAGAAAACATTTGGAGTTCAAAAGCTTTGAAAACAAAATGGGATGTAAACACAGCTCAAAACAATACAGCCTTACTAGTAAATACATCAAAGAGATACGTGCAAAACCACTAATAGTTGAAAGTAAATAAAACCCTTACAACCAAAAAGAAATTTACTAGTACACACAAATGTTGGAAATGCATAAATAGGAATATCCAGGATCACGTCTAGTTGTACGTACATGCTCCCCGGGGTATAGGTAAGGGCTCGTGCCAAACTATCTAAAGTCATCAACCTTAATTCTAAATCTCCAAAATCTCCTATCCTGAGCTGTGTCATCCGTTAATCTTATAGTCCTCAAATCGCGTCTAATCACTTTGTTCCAACTTTTTCCCTTTTACCTTCTGCAGGAGCGATCCTTTCACATCCTCTCATTAGTGGATTCATACTGCTCCTCCTTATATGACTAAATCATCTAAGTCTAGCCTCTCTCATCTTATCCTCTATGAATGCTACTCTTTATTTTTTCCTATTCATTACATTTCTAATATTATCCAATCTCGTGAGGCCATAAATCCAATAGAGCATCCTCATCTCCACCATCCTTATCCTTTCTAGTTAATACCTGTTGACAGGCCAACACTCCGCTCCATAGAATAATGCTAGTTAAACAACCATATAGTTCCATCTTAGTGGGATCTTCTTGTCGCACAACATCTCTAAGGCATTCTTCCTTTTTAATCATCCTACCTTTGTGCACTGGTTAATGTCATCTTCAATATCTCATTTTTCTTGAATGATCGAGCCTACCTAGCTACACTTCTTAACCCTTGGTATAGCTACACCCCTAATCGTATTGTTATCTCGTCTTCAATAACACATTCCCTGCCATTGAATCAACGTTATAAGTATTCAGTCTTTGACGTACTCAACCTAAAACTCTTTGCCTCTATGGTGTTCCTCCACTACTCCAACTTATTTTTAACCTCCTCTCTAGTCTCATCGATAAGAACTATGTCATCAGTAAATAACGTACACCATGGTACTTCTACTTGAATCCCTCCAATGAGCTCATCCATAACCAAAATAAAAAGAAAAGGGCTTAGGCTGGTCGTTGATGAAGTCCATGTCTATAGGGAAGTCATTTCATGTCTATAGGAAAGTCATTTGTATCGCCCCTAATGTCATAACTCTTGTCCTTACTCGCTTGTGCATATCTCTAATAACCCTAATATAGGAAATCAACATGCTTTCCTTCTCCAAGCATCTCCAAGATACTTCCCTACGTACTTTATACAAATATATGAAAATAAATAATTTATCTATCTACAAAATAAATTTCTGTTCGTCATTTTCAAAAATAGTGTACATACATTTCAAAAGCGAAGGATAACTTCTATTTGGAACAATAATGCACTTTACAACAACAACAACTCCAAGTGTGGGTTCCGCTTTCACGGGGTCTGCGGAGATCCAGCTGTAGGCAACCTTACCCCTACCGGCATTCCTATCCATAGTGAGGTTGATTCCTAAAGACCCACAAAACAGTTTTTGAGAAAGAGGTTTAAAGAGAAAACGATTGTAAACCAATTACCACCGGGGGGAAAGGGTACGAAGAGCAGATAAATAAGGAGCGGAGACATACCTCAACAAACCAGAGGCGCTAGATGCCGTCACATTCCAGACAAGTACGACCTGCAGACAGGTACACCAAGAACCCGCCCCACCCCACCGAAGGTACTACCACCTACGAAACCGGTCCCCTACAATCAGAGACCTTAATCCTATCCCGCCACAGCCTCCTATCCTGAGCCATGTCCTCCGTCAGACCGACAACTCTCAGGTCCTCTCTAACCACTTCCTCTAGGCTCTTCTTCGGTCTACCCCTCCCTCTCTTTCCACCGGGGGGGACGATCATCTCGCACCTCCGCACTGGGGCGGCTACACTTCTCCTCTTTACGTGGCCGAACCATCTAAGCCTCGATTCCCTTATCTTCTCCTCTATGGGGGCAACTTCGGCTAAGCTCCTGATAACGCCATTCCAAATTCCGTCCAATCTCGTAAAACTACACATCTACCTGACCATTCTCATCTCAGCTACCATCAACCTTTGGACCTGTATCTTTTTTTGAGGCCAACACTCTGATCCATAGAGAATAGCTGGTCTAATTACCCTCCGATAGACTTTTCCTTTCAGACCTAGAGGCACTCTCTTGTCACACAGCACCCCTGATGCTGACTTCCACTTTTGCCAACTCACTCTTATCCGCTGGCTAATATCCTCGTCAATGTCCCCGTTCTGCTGGATGATCGAACTCAAATACTTAAATTTAGCGACCTTTGGAATCACCCTCCCATTCAGTGTGATGTCTCCCCCCTCTTCTATCCTTCCACTGAAACGACAATGAAGGTATTCCGTTTTTGATCTACTTAACTAGAAACCCCTAACTTTTAGCGTATACCTCCAATTCTCCAACCTGTCATTCACCCCCTGCCTGGTCACATCGATAAGAACGATGCCATCTGTAAATAACATGCACCAAGATACCTCGTCGTGGATTCCTCTAGTGAGTTCATCCAACACTAAAGTGAAAAGAAACGGGCTTAAGGTAAAGCCCTAATGCAAGCCCATACTAACAGCGAAGTCATTGGAGACCCTCCCGGTGTCCTAACACGTGTCCATCCTCCCTCGTACATATCTTTGATTACACGAATGTACGCAAGCGACACCCTTTTCTCTTCCAAACATCTCCACAATACCTCCCTCAGGACTCTATCATACGCTTTCTCTAGGTCAATGAACACCATATGGAGATCCACCTTTCTATCCCTGAACAAGCCCATGCGCCCTCTGAGAAGGTAGATCACCTCAATGGTCGACCTGCCTGGTATAAAACCAAATTGATTCTCTGAAACCTCAATATCCTCCCGTAGCCTTCTCTCAATCACCCTCTCCCAAAGCTTCATAGTGTGACTGTGCAGCTTGATGCCCCTAAAGTTATTATAATCTTGGATATCCCCTTTGTTTTTGTACAATGGGATGACTGTGCTGGCCCTCCACTTTCTAGGCATCTTGGCGGTTCTGAAAATAATAATGCACTTTGAATTTCAAATTTAGATACGAATAAATTTTATTCCCGATGATAATGTATTTTTACTTTTGAGTGTAATATAATGAAAAATAGCATGAAAAAAAGTATGGGTAAAAATTTAAAATTATCAAAATTATTGTTTGGAAATTTATCAAAATAGTATACGTCTAACATCCATCATTTTTGAACTTATTAGAAAATAAAAACAAATTAATCGCAGATCACTTTTCGCTGATAGAAGAGGAGATCTTGTTAACAATAGATGATGAAGGGCACAGAGTCATGGTGAGAGAAATTGGTCCAACAATCCATCAACACTTCACAAATCACAGCAAGCAGAAGGTAACACATGAGTCCAAGGATGGCCTCCTGGGTTCGAAGACATCAAAGAAGACAATTATGGAGGAATACTGTTGCTCCAAGAAAATTAATGCTTCTCCTAGACGAACGGTGGAGGTTGAAGCAAACCAAGAGTCATAAGAAAAGGAGCTAGGTTCAAATTTGAGTTGCGAAGACCAATAGACACAACACAACGGCAGTGCCTCCTCATATGCTAGAACTAGAACTGCAAATGTCAGCCATAATGGGTACTCAGAAGAAGTGTTTAAAATTTGACAAAGCAATTATGAGGGGAAGAAAAATTGAAGTAGAAATTGCTAAGTTTGGGAAGGGTGAGAGGAAAAGAGATAGCCGAAGCACACATAGCAGAGGAAGACACCACAAACAAGTTTAGAAAAGGAAAGAACAACAGGAGGGGAGCACAATCAGAGATGGATACACAAGGCAGACTCATGAACTGACTTTATAGAAGCAGGAAATAAAAGGAGAAGTCAATGTAGAATTTGAAGATTGGTTGAGAAGAAGCCTAGTGTGTACATCAGAAAAGCCCAGAGACCTAGCAACATTATCATCGGCGATCATAAATGGATATGGACAGTGTATTAATATATGTGCCCTAAGTAGCTATAAGTATATACTGACATATCCATCTGAAACATTGATAGAGGAAGCTTTAAACAACCACGAGGAATTAGATTATTGGTTTCATGACATCCAAAGATGGACTAGGTATGACTTATGTGAAGAGCGCAAAGTATGGTTGGAAGTGTTCGGAGTACCTCCCCGAGGATGGTGCTGGGAAAACAAAAAAGGATTAGTGCCTTATGGGCTAGGCAGATAAGTCTAGAAAAATCCATAACTCACACTGACACCTTCAAGTCCATGAAGACGTTAGTGATCATGGATCACTTTTCATGGATAGAAGAAGAGATCCTGTTAACAATAGATGATGAAGGGCATAGAGTCATGGTGAGAGAAATTGGTCCAACAATCCATCAATACTTCGCAAGTCAAAGCAAGCAGAAGGTAGCATATGAGTCCAATGATGGCCCCCCAGGTTCAAAGACATCGAAGAAGACATTGCGGAGGATTACTGTTGCTCCAGGCAAATTGATGCCTTTCGCAGATGAACAGTGGAGACTCAAGCAAACCAAGAGTCACCGGGAAAGGAGCTAGGTTCAAATTTGAATTGCAAAGACTAACAGACACAACACAACAATAGTGCCTCCTCAGATGCCAGAACTAGAGCTGCAATTGTCAGCCATAATGGGTACTCGGAAGAAGTGTTTAAAATTAGCTAGCATTTAAAACCTTTCGAAGTTACAAAAGTCCAGCCGCCTCCAGGGTTCGAAAATGAAGATATTAACGCAACAAATGATGTGGAGACAGAATACAATCCCCAGAAGTTGGAACATGGAGAGGAGACATTGGAAGATAGAGTTTATTGAAACAACTTGGACGGCAATCTAGAACCGCCGCCTGGTTAAGAAAAAATACACAACAAGAAGACACCATAACCTTTGGAAATAGCATTCGCACATCAAGAGTCAAAGGATGTGGAGCAACAGCCACCCGGCCTCGACAAAGAAGTTATTAACGAGGCTAATAAGTTAGATATTAATACTCCCCCTCGCCACGCTATAGAATTTGGGGAGAATCCAGTGGAGGAAGTTGAAATTCGAATTCATCAAATTATGACAAGTAGTGAACCTAAAAAGCCACTAGGGTTTGAGTTGACAATATCCCAACTCAAAGGAATTTGAACGAGCAAATGAGGCAAGACAGGAAGGGCAACACCAAAAAAATCCTCAAGAAGAAGATTGAGTCAACCCAAAGGGCACAATTGCAATCAGAAAAGCGAAAGTATTGGGACTACAGAGAATCAAAAACAGTTAGCCAATTAATCTTTGGAGGTTGGTAATTGCTGGGACTTGTAGTGGTGGATAACCAAAAAGGAGCTTTTAGGGGAATTATAAGATCTCTAATGAAGTCACAAAAGACTGCAGCTAGGAAAGATGAGGATTAACTCTTGGCGGGACATCATGGAAACTTATGGATTATATGATGTGGTCTGAGGTGAAATTGCATCTGGAGGTGTTCCTATAGCCTGGAAATGGATATATTCAGGATACAACTCAAGAATTTTCCTTGAAGCATTTTATCGAACAGGTGGTGGACACTTTGTATACGATTTCATGGCACTAGTTTGTAGATGATTTGGTGGAGAAAAAGTAGAAGTAGAGAGTTTTGAGGGGTTCACATAGTTAGCAAGAGGCTGTTTTAGGCTTCACGCCTTTGGTTCCGGGGTTCCTCAGATCAAGCTAGGTAAGAAATCGAGGAGTTAGAGTGTAGATTGTAGCGGCGGTTTTGATGTTTGCCGTCTGGTTTTGTATATTAGAAACAACTGGAGCTCGGTGGTTTTGTTGGATTGGATTGATGCTCAAGGAAAAGGAGTGGCTGTTTCGCTTATGGTAGTGCCAGGAGGAATAAATTCCAAGGTGGTAGTATAGTAGTGGATGGGCTTCGGGAAAATGGCACACAAAGACAAGTGAATGAAATAGTTGATGTACTTGCCTGGAACTACAGGTCTCTTTTGCCCATTTATGATTTTCTTTTGCTTTAGTGAAAGAATAGGCCCAAGTTGCAAGTGTCCTCATAGGTGATAGTTATTGTCTCACATTGCCAAGGATGAAGAGTTTATAGCTGAATATTGAGCATAAATCTAGATTTAGTTTGTGAGTTGTTTGATTTGTTTTGTAGTGCTTCAATCGTTTGTTGTGTTCTTCTATTATGTGGACTTTAGCCGTTTGGCTTAATAATAATTGAAGAAAAAGGAATGTGTGGTTTGTAAACCTCAGAAATTAATATTTGTACTTTCCAAGTATCATTTTCAGAGCTATCTTTCCATTTGTTGCCACAAAATAATATTAATATCATTTTTTAGTTAACAGTATATTCTTTTTCCTAAAATCCAAGACTCCTATTTAACTTGTTAAAAAAGCTTATGTACTTGTATTCCATGTAAAGAAATTTCAGGCATCTAAAATTTATGAGATTAAAAGTTTGGACACCTATTTAACTAAAAATTCTCAAATAGGGTCGCCAACAATTGTTTATGACAAAACCAGAGCTTGGGGTATGGTATCTGTCCGGACCTATAATGCTTTGTTAACCTGGAAAGGAAAAAAAAAAATTTTGGCCACCCATTAACACATGCCTAAAGATACATGGCTGCACGTACGCCTCAAAAATATCCTTAAAAAATATAAAAAAAAATCGGTAGTTACTCTTTTTGCAAACATCAGAGTACTATCAAAGAAATATCAAGAAGCTATGACATGAACTTTAAAAGATTGTCAGGGTGTGAAAAAAGAACCTGCCATATAAATTCAACTCTACTAATGAAATTTTAGTCTAGTGAGGAAGATTGAGGTACTGGATACATTAGGTTTCAGGTTTACTTTCCTCTTCCTTCATTGTATTGTAATTGTATTGTATTGTCTTTATACAGACTAAAAAAAAAAATAATTCAACTCTCCTGGATAACTTCCAATAATCATAATCAGATGTGAAATAAGTAACAACGATTTAAATAAATAAACCATGATATCAAATTAAAGACATGGGAAGGAATTTCAGCATTAACAAAAATTAAAATCTCTAGAAAAACATATATTTTAATTTGTTCGGTCTGCCACCATCTCAACAGTGCAAATCACCCCTCAGAGAAGTCTTCATATTAGAAACATCTATCTCAAAAATTGCGGTGTTTTACAACAAAAATTCTCAACTTGAAAAATACTCGACACATTATTGCTATATGATACAAGAAATCGAATCTTAGTACACTTTAAAAAAAAAAAACTCTAGACATAATTCTTAGTGGTATCCTCATCCTTCATAATCTTATCTCTTCATTTTCTAATCAATTTCCTATAAAGGATTTGAGTTAACTGCATTATTTCTTGGATTTTTACGTAGTACAAACGTCTAAGGGCATGTTTTTAGCCCAACAAAAATGTATGCACGCAAGATCTCCTTTGGAAGTTCTACATATGCTTGTTCAGACCCGATGCCTTTTACGAACCTCTTGACTCTTACAGATGGAGAGCTACTTGTCGATCTCCTTGATTACGAAAATATGGTGGGTATGTTGCCATATTTGACCATGACGAGACCTAACATTTCCTTTTTTTTCATGTGGGTTAATGTTGGAGTCAGGAATTGAACAGTGCGGTGTCGAATTATATTATATCTAATATTCATCTAATTTATGGCGTAACTTTTCAATACTTTTTCTTTTCCTTATA
>NCQV01106290.1:700-12648 GCA_002740545.1 Lophocereus schottii | reverse complement strand
CATCCAAACTCTGGACAACTTTGACATTAATCCTCCCTCTAAGTTTGGTAACTTTGCCTTCTCCTCTATAATGAAAAATAAAATAATTAATCTAAACAAGTGTAACACTAGATATCCTAAAATTTTGGAAATTAACCAATTCAAACTTTTGACTACTAAGGACAATTACCTTTGACTACTAAGGACAATTACCTATGACCAACAACTTTTCATCATCGTTGAACCCTTTTGGTATATCAAAAAGATCTGGATCAAAATACATTTGAGCCACATTATCGACATCGTTGAGATCATTATCATAAATTATCCTCATCAATCTCTTTGTCTAAAGTCAAGTCCTCAGGGAATGCTTCTTCATATTGTACAGAGTTCAAAAACTCTTCGTAAGTGTTCCTAGAATGAAACATGATTACAAACTATCTTTGACACCTGAACAAGAAACACATGTATTAGGCAGTAAAAGAGGTTAAAGAAAATCTATAACAAAAAGAAAGGTAGTTTTGGTGTACCTTTTATGAAATGAATAACTCAGCCTATATATATGACTTTTTACAAAATAAAACAATCATGTGCAATCCTAAACAAATATTTCTTTCCAAACTACTAAAGCTTAAAGTCATTCACAGCAAGATATTTCTCTTAAGAACTCCTGAACTCCTTTTGAAGTAAAACTGCTTCAGTCAGTCTAAATTGTTGAATTGTGACACTCACATATAACCATTTATTTCATGCATTCTGCTGAGAATGTTTCCTTAACAGAAGGTCTGGTCCATGGATGCCTAATTTTCTTCGCAAGTCTGTAACTAGCACCAAAATGACTTTGACTACTGCGTCTGTAATTGTGACACTCATATCTATCTACAGTTGTTTATTTCATGACTTCTGTAAAGACGGTTTTTTTGACAGAGGGCCTGGTCCATAGATGCCTAATTTTCCTTGCGAGCCTGTAATTAGCACTCGAATGACTTTTACTACTGCATCCCCTTCTTTAGTATTATGGTTGCATAATTTTGAGCTGAGAGCCTTTTCCATTAGCACTTTTACAAGTGATGTAGGGCTTGTAGCCTTTTTTAATCGATGTCAACTAATTCCTCTTGTTGGGCTCATATCTAATCGAATTTAGACACTTGCCCTTTGAGGGCAACATGTAACTATGAAATTTTTATTTCTATAGGAAGTACCGCCTCTGTCCTGTACACAAGTGAAATTGACATTGCTTACAGGGACAATCTTATGGTTTTCCGACATCCGCATGTAGCGAATGAGATTTTGCTTTGCGCATTGTTGCAATTTTCTGTTATCATATTCAAGATGTATGAGAACTTTAATTCGTCAGAATGGGATGTTATCTTTTCCTAAGTGAGCTTGGCATGCCAAATTCTTACTCTTCACTGTCCTTTATCTAGTGATCAGATTTGTAATTAACATTGAGTTTCATGTACATTTAAAAGAGCTTAGCATTATGCATTCCTATGATAAACACTTCATTCTTAGATGCCTTATTCATTATTTAGAAATCTAATTTTCTGGAAAATGGGAGGATCATTCCTAGTCTTGATCTAAAGAGCTTAGCATAATGCATTCTTACAACATTTGCCAAGTTTCTTTTTCAACTAAGACAATATCTTCATGGGGAAGATCATAATTTTTTGTTCTTTTAGCTTACAAGATGGTTGGCCGAGAAATTTGATCTTACTCTTTCTTTCATAGATTTTTGGGCTTAGAACTCCAAATGGAATATTAAGAGTTGCATAATTGCACTATGAAATCCTTACATGTAGAAAGGTTTAAGATGTAAGATGTTTCAATCAATCCACTATGGCTACGATCTTGACTTTGTTATTGAGCATATCATGAGTTATTTTCTTGGTAGCCCACACAATGGCCAAACACCTTATGTCAATTTTGGTATACCGAACATCATAACTGAGAAATTTCTTGCTCAAGTAATTTATGGCATTTTCTTCTTTTTTTCCCCATATTTTAGGCAAGCATTACGCCCATTGCTAATTTCAGTGTTATTAAACAATGTGACCGCCCTAAATCCTCTTCTGGCTACTATAGAATTGGAGGGCTTATGAGATCTACTATGATTGCTCCAAAATCATTCGAACAAGGCATATCCCATTCTATATATGGAGATTTCCCTAATTTCTTAAAGATTTGTTCTAAAGTCATTACCAGTTGAGAGGTGTAACAACTGAGAGGTGCAATAACTGATAAATTCCATATGCCTACGGAATCCTCAATTACACTTGAGCTAACCATGTACTCTGAATGTTTTATTGAAGTACCCCGAAAATGCAGTTTTATTGGACTAAGCATATGTCGTATATTCGTAGTCCTATGAATAATTATATACGTGCTTGGACATGTCTTTCCTGGCAGTTGAACTTGACAATGATGTTGTCTGCATAATCTTCCAACTCCTTGTACATCATATCCTACAACAAGCTTTTAGCCGTTCCTTGGTAAGTGGCCTAGACCTTTACTAGGCCTAACCTATAGGCATCATGCTACTGCAAAAAGTGCCCTATTGTGTGATGAAAGCGGTTTTTTCTTTATCTTGTTTCGCCATTCTAATTTGGCTATATTCGACATAACGATCCATAAAGGACGATGGATGATGTCCTGCAATACTGTCAAATAATAAGATTGTGGGCCAAAGCAAAGTCATCCTTAGGAATTATATTCTTTAAATGTTGAAAGTCCACGCACATGCAGACTTGTTCATCTTTCTTAGGCACTAAATGATGTTGGCTACCGATTCAGGGTAGTCAGATACCCTTGGATGCTGACATCCAATTGTTTCAATACTTCTTTTATTTTAAAGGGCCATATGAGTTTTGTATGACTAAGTTTCTGCTTAATACGCTTTGCACATTGATCTAATGACATTGTATCCCAGTACTTTCTTGAACTATGTGGAGCATATCTTTGTAGGACCATGTAAAAACATTCTTATAGGAGCTGAGTAAATTGTTGTTCATCTTAGGGAGTCAAAGATGAACCCAGTTTGAGCTCCATGAGCTCCTTATTAGTTCCAGGACTTATAGTTTTTGTTTCATTAGGGAGAGCAGTTTTATATGATTTTGTTCATTATTCATTTAGTGTTTTGGTTGGATAATTTCTCCAGTAATATAAATGCAAGAACCACACTTACAAAGACTTATTTTATGAAAATCTTAAATGAATACATCAGTTTTAACATAGATTGATTCGAGAAAAGAGAACGACTCTTTCATATAGACGAAAGGGGATTTGGGATTAAAACTAAAATATTTACTAGGATTGGTAGTAACACCCTTAGCCTTTCTAATGGTTAACTTGACCGTTTTCATGCCTTTGTCTGCGATCCATGTCACCCAACACTCCTCGCTTTATAAGCATCAGTGGTCATCTCTATTTAATGAAAACCATGGTCTACCACCGATATCACCCACCCTGGAACTTTGTGTTTTCCTTTTTCTACCTCGAAAGGTGGTCTCTGAGGTGCCCAATGCACATTGGTTGAGGGAACCCATAATAGGCTGCATTTCTTCCTTCATGAAATTTCTATTAAGGGTTGTGGAGTAAGGGGGCATATTAAGGATGATAGGTGGCCAAGCAGAAGGTTAAGACTACCACCCTTTTTGTCATGTCACCATAACTGACCAAGCAGAAGGTTAAAGGTAGCTTAAATGTTTATGACCTGGACGACTACCTTCCTTTCTATTCCTCTAATGGGACGCTCAAGGCAATACTTTCCAAACAATCTCATAAGCACTGGCATATGCCAGTAAGCCTTAGGCTGAAGGGTCATATTTTCTTCGATTATGCCTTCGCGTAGTTTTTAGTAGGCATATACTAACTAATGATCCATTATCGACAAAGGCCATGGATATGAATTTGTTTGTTGCTAGTGTTTATGAGATATTGAACCTTGTTGTGCTTATTCCCTTTAGGCGAGGGGTTTAAATCATTGAAAGTTATGATTGAAGGGGGACCACTGAATTATAAAGAAACTAACCAACTCTTTAGAGGTGGTCTATGCTAGGCCCTCCATCTAGTGAACGCCTTCATAAGAGCCCCTCTATAGTGTATCGCGGAAGAAGTTTCTATATTGTGATGTCATCCTCTATCTTTTTCCATGTAGAGAAGGCAGAATCGTCTTGTGATTCTTAGGGTTTGATTAGGTTAAGTTGCTCCATTTATTGAGTCTAGTGTGGGGGTTTATAGCGTGCCCCATTGTGGGTAAGATCTTAGACTTCATCATATTCATGTCATTTCACCAGTGAGATTTCGATTAGGATGAGGAGAGTTATGCATGTGCTTCTTGATCCTTATGTTTCTTTGAGTTTGTCTCCAAATGCAGGGCAATGGGCCAATTCTTCTTCTGCTGTAAGAATTGCAATTATGAAACTCAATGGATTGGCTCAAATGATAGACTTAACTGCATTCGAGATAGGTAGCGTTCCATCCTGTATCACATCTTATATGATATGTTCTGAGGCCTTGTGTTGATCAATGTTATGCCCTTTTCTTATAATGATAGTAATAATATACATTGATGTTACACTTTTCATTTCCTTTCTCCCTTACTTAATCAAGGGAGGGCCTCATAGGCTTGAGGATCCCTTGATCTTCGAGTCTTTTCAAGGCTTTTGTGGGCTTCATTCTAAGTGGGGTGAAGAGCTATAGTTGTGGCGAGGCCTAGCGACTCAACTACATTGACCTTATTTATCCCTTTAGCATTAGAGGTCATAGCTACCTTCTTGTCCTTAGAGGAGCTTTTGCTCCCTTGACAAGTGTTCTCAAGACCTTGTTGCATTTCTTCTTCTACCAGCACCCTCTTATCATGTAATTGTATGAATGCATTTCAGGGTTGAAACTGCAAATGTTAGGGAGAATCAGGTCATAGGCTTTTAATAACCATGCAAACTTTTCTGTGTTCTTCTAAAGGCTTAGCATTAGGAATGCCTTTGGCCTCCAACTAGATAGAGAGTCCAAAAAACTTTTACTTTTTCCCTATTTTGGTTTTTCCCTATTTTCAATGCATTAAGTCACAATGTGTGATAGGCAGCTTCATATTATAGGAATATTACAATAGAAATTCCTTAGTTGAACTTTTGAGGTGCTGATCTTGTGTTACTACAACGAATGAAACCAAATGCTCACTGTTTCTCTTAAGGCAAGATGGAATTTTCAACGGAAAAGTAATTTATCTATGCTTGGTAGGCTCATGATATTCCTAAAATTCCTCGAACAAGAGGATTGGTACTTTGGACTATGAATTTGAAGTTTTCAGAATGGGAACCTTTATAGGCAATTTTCACTTTGATATGGCTGCATAAAAGCTGGGATCTATAAGTTGACTACGAAGTAGTTGGAAGCCCATTAAGAGATGCTCTATTTTATTTATCCTCTACTATGTTGGTGATGGATCCTCACCATGGATCGAATGAATCTAGTGGACATCTACTTCTTTTTCATTCTCAATCTCATGTTTCTATGATCACCTGATGCCTCCTATTGCTCCAAAGGTAACCGCTTTGCATCTTTTTTGTCTTTCTTACTTTGGAATTGACCCAACTTTTTAGAGCATGTAGAAAATGTTCACAATTACAAATGACATTTAGTTGCCCCAAGCTTATGTAATGACATATAAAGAAATTCAAAGCTACAATAACTATGATGATCAAGGGACATGAAACGTGGTGACATAAAAGCTAAGTCCACAGGAAGCATAGGAAATAAAATAAGCATAAGGGATGCTGCAGAATCGAGATAAATCAACTCAAACGTGTTATCTTTGACGGAAACATCAGTGAAGTTAATCTAGTCCAATATACCTCAAATGAAACTAAACTTGGATTGAAACCTTCATAAAGTTGGTCTAATCTAATATATATTGATTAGAAGATGTAGAGAAATTTTAAAAAATTAAGGATTGAATTGTTTTTAAAGCTAATTCTTTTCCCTTTATCAAAATCTTTTTCTTGATTTGCCTTGCACCAAATTAGCATAATTGCCACAATAGGCTAATGTTGTGGTAATTTTTGTTTTGCTAGAATGTGAAATGTGAGAGGGCTTTTTTTATTATAGGAATATTTGATTGATCAATATTCACAACAGCTTTGATCAATATGTCATTAGTTATGGAAGAAATATTTTTACAAATAAAAAACGTGTTCACCTATTGATGAGGATTTTTGTTTTGATGAGGTTGCTTAGAATTATTCATTTTAAGTGAACAACTAAGATGACCTCTATCATATGCATGAATCATACTAAGCATTTAACAGCTTTATTATTTCATTTAGTCACTCTAACAGACTGTGGTGGATCCTTTTGCCTTTGATAAAAATTGAGCTCTGACTCATCTGGGTGAACAATCTCCCTTTTTGATAAAAGACAACTGTGCTCATCAAAACATAAAGGGACAAGGTGCTATTTTCAAGTGCGAAAATAGATGAATAGGATGCAAACTCTCATTGTCCTAGTTCAACACAAAATTGCCTCATTTGTATAACTTTTATTATCCAGTATTTGCTCAAAACAAATTACAAAAAATAATGCTTGGGTACCTCCAACTATGGGACAAATATCCTATGGACCAAGGGATTTTGAAAAATACCTCAAAGTACCTCCTCCATACTTGGGCTATGATATTGGTTACCCAATTCTAATCTCTTGATTCACTGGACATGTGCTATGCCCATAATACCCTTATTAAAAAAAGGGCTTGCAAAGAGAAGTAGAGGGAGAAATATTTTTAAGACCAAAAGTCATAATCGAAACCACCCCCTCAAAAGCAAACACTGCGTCTCTCTCCTACTTATTAATTGCTTCTTACCAACCTTGTCATTCTCTGGAACCTCCTCTATGCAAAACCAAATAATCACTATTGGAGCCTTGAAGGCGCAGAAAAGTTTGATGATTTTGAAGCATTGCGTGATTTGAACAGGAAAAAATGGTATGCATGTTGAACTAAAAATCTACCTCTCAATTTCTTGAATAGTTAAACCTCCACTATGTTTTTCAATCTCTGTATATTGTTTGAATTAAGTATTTAGAGTGTGGAAATTTAATGAAGATTCTAGGTGGAAAAAGAATTAATAAAAAGAACCTTTTGGAAAGTAAGATAAGCCTAGAGCACTCAATCATTACCATTTGAATATGTATTGTTTATAAATTGTAGATCTTCTAAGGTTTTTGGTATTACTATGGAAATTGGATGTGTGAAATTTTTTAATGAATTTTCTAGGGTCTTAGGATTAATGTGTGAAAAATTTGATGTTTTGTGGCTATATTTAACAATATCTTTTTACTACTAATATGATTCATGGCTATAATGATGCTTTTGATGTGGATGTATTTTAGTTTTTAATTTTTTTTTTGGGTGCTAGCATGCTAAAAAATAGAGGTCAGTTATTAATTATATGGATAAAATGATCACTGTGAAGGATGTAAATTTGGCTGAGTATTAGGTACTTGACTTATTTAAGGATGTTAGGGTATTAGCAGGACTAAATTTACCTCGATTCCTTCGGTTGAAATGGCATTTACTAGATAGAAATCAGCAGAAGCAGCTGTTAAATGAAGATAATGATTGGATAAGATTGGTGAATTAGTGGGATAATCAGGACAATTTCACTATGTCTTGTAATGCCCTGACCCCCTCTCAAGTCTGGACAATTACTAAGAACGGCTTTAAGGATTGACTGCACCACAAATCATCACAAGCCTTTCCAGCATGTTTCTTTCTTACTCATTCCCTACCCGGGAAACTTCCTAGCAGGTCACCAATCCCAAGATTGCTCCTCAGCAAGTATGCTTAACTTTAGAGTTCTTAAGAGTGGACTTCCCAAAAAGAAATGTGCATCTTTTTTGATATCATTCGCATCAAAGCCTTTAAGCTACTTATTAGGTGTTATAATCACCCCCACTTGAAGTGCACAACGTCCTCATTGTGCCTCATTAACCGACCGACTTACGTGTTCTCTTCACCAGCGGTCCATATCTAGCATCTTTGCCCTGCAAAGTGACTGTCCAGGGTTCTCTTCTCCACTAGCAGAACTCAGAGTTGCAGGTCGACTCCAATACCAGCAGTAATGCCCCGACCTCTGCTGGGACGGAATAGTTACTGGGAATGGACATCTATTTACATGTTTGAATTAAAGAAGGCTTCTCATGGTCAGCTTATATTGGAAAGCCTAGATAGATTGCAGACCTCCCAGCCTAAACCCTATAACCCTTAATAATCTGGTATTAGATGTTGCAAATCTAACATTGAATCAAGCTAGGGAATGGGAGATACATTGATAGTTAACCCATTATTCGAACCTTAAACATCTTCTCAACCTCCTACAATAAGCCCATGTGAAGGCAGAGCAATCCACTTAGGAGCAAATAACTTAGGCCAATTCCTTCTTGTTGGAAGAGAACTAGGTCTTTTTTGTCATTTAAATCATTTCAGAACCAGTCGCTATAAAAGAATATCCGGCAGACCACATCAAAACTCATTTTTACTTTATCCATACCTACTTCATCAAGTACAACTTCAATAAGGGGCAAGCCACAGCCATAACACATTTCTCGTAAAACTTAGAGTGAGTTGCCATGTCGGCTCTATTACTGGAAGAACCGATTGATTTTGATGTGCATAGTCATAGTCCAGAACTTCAGCCTTACCACTGTGAAAGTGGTGAAGAGTTGGTAGATAATAATCAAAATAGAGGGAATGTTACTATAGTTAAGAGTGACAGTGAGAATGACAGTCAAGATGAGGACTTTAATGGTAATGCTGAGAATGTACCAACAAAACATGATGACATATCACTTGAAAATAAAACTTTTCATGTGGCTTGCTCGAAGAATTAGACATAGATATTGAGGTTGAATAGAGGATGAGGTTTGGGGCAAAATTAATTAATGAGGATGGAGATGAGTTGCTTCTAGTTAACAAAATGGCGAAGGTCTTAAAGAAAAGAGTTATGTGGTCTAGAAACAATGATGGAAGTATCAGTTTACAACCTGGCCACATGTTTATCTACAAAGAAGACTTGCTAATTGTAATTAAAGATAATTGTATTCAAGAGTGGACTTTTGTCACAGAAAATAAAAAATTAAAATGGCACATGCACACAAAAGTGTGCTAATACTTAATTTAATTGGATGATTCAGTGCAGTGTGTCGATAGACAAGATGACTTAGATGGCAAAAATAATAAAAGGCAACCATAACTACGGGAGACTTAAGTATAGTAGCAAAACTACATTTACACGGGTTACCTAATTTTCGCTTCCAATTTTCAGGGCATGCGAAAATAATAGAAACTAATGGAAGATTATATATTAAAGGCATTAGGCATTTGAGTCCCTAGCTATATTTGTTGGAGGGTAAGAAATATTATGAAAGCCATAATGCAGGGAAAACATGAAAAAGAGTTTAAGAAACTCTTAGATTATGTTGAAGAATTTAAAAAATGAAACCCAGGTTCAGTTTGTTTCATCACATGAATGCAACAAGAGGAGCCAACCAGGAACCCAATTTTCAAACGCCTACTCATATGTTTTAATGCCCCCAAATTAAGCATGTTTCACTGTTTCCAATTATTATTCTGATTCCCCAAATTACAACTAATAAACCCAATGATCGGGGCATTAGCTCTGTCCCAAAAGGATAGGGCGTGCTACAAGTGTACTAGAGATAACATAGTCAGGCATAACTTCAAGCACATGCATTCACTCATTAACCAACATCAGGTACATACACTACAGCAAAGCAATTCACCTCAAAGCTTACAGTCCTATACACTGAAGTTTACCAAATATGGCTCCAAAGTATGCATGGTCTATATCACTTTTGATTCATCCAAGTTTCCCTTGCGCACTTAGTCGAATCAGGTTTATACACAACGACAAAGCAATTCACCACAAAGCTTACAGTCCTATACATTGAAGATTACCAAATATGGCCCCAAAGTATACATGGTCTATATCACTGTTGATTCATCCAAGTTTCCCTTGCACACTTAGTCAAATAAGGTTTATACACTACAACAAAGCAATTCACCAACAAGCTTACAGTCCTATACACTAAAGATTACCAAATATGGCTCGAAAGTATGCATGGTCTATATCACTGTTGATTCATCCAAGTCTCCCTTGCGCACTTATTCTCTTCGGCTGACTTGCTGGCATGAGGGTGATTCGTTGAGCGTTTGCTTAAAACAAAACATGAAAGCATTTTGCACTGTGAGCCGAAACTCAATATATGCATTCCTATATTGTTAAAGGATAACTGCATAAATTGGTTGGTCGCCCATTTTGCAATTTATTTTAAGTAAAACAGTGAATAATATGAATATAAAACTGCATTGCTAGTTATTATCTGGCAGTGAACCCCTTGAAACTGTTACGATCTATAGATAGGTGTACGCCTGCCAAGCCGATCGGGACCTGACCTGAAGCCGTACGGCTAACCAAAGGGCTATGCCCTGTAACTAATAATGGGTGGGGTCACTAGTTATGTGATAAATCATTGAATAAACTGATTCAATCATGTACTTATCAAAATGTCATAATTTTGATAAATACGTGCTGATTTCTAAAGATACAGATAATAAACGTATCTGAAGTCTTTAAAATGTAATCTCACTTGATAATACTTATGCACAATAGGAAACGATAGATTAGGCCCTAATTTCTGATTAGGAGATATAATTATAGGTATATGTAATTACTAAACAATGTTGACTTTAATAATTTGAGACTGTAATAGAAATTCATCAAAAGGCATCCGTAACTCAAATAATTCAATAGAAGATAAGTTCTGCGAACATGATTTGAAAACTAAATGAATTAGGATAAGTGTTGAGGTAAAACTAGTCAACGTAGAATAATTGAGATCATAAAAAAAGACTTTGATGGTTATAATTGATCACAGGTTTTTTGATATTTCTGAGACGAATGACAAAGGTTTGAATGCAATTGGACTGGTGGGAGGTTCAGAATAACTTCGAACAGACCGGTTTGGACAAATAAACACTGACTTTGAGTTATCAATCTCCCCACTTCTTCAATTTTGTAGCGTTGAGTTATCAATCTCCCCACTTCTTCAATTTTGGAGCACATACCATACAACTTAGTTTTCCAAACCAAATGAGCTTCTAAAGGCAATCAAACTTATTGCCAATTCATGGCCCAACTTAAAAAATTCATAACTTTCACCGCCGACCTCTAATTAAGCTATAAACGCCAATATGAAAAGATTAAGAAGTCCCGCAACACTTTTATTTATAGCCTATAACACAATCACCACCACAAAAATCCCAAAATTAAAACGCCACCCGGCACAATTTTAGCCTGGTCCATGCAATCGGAGTAAAACGACCATAACATTTTCTGCAGAACTCGGACTAAGGTGATTCAAAATCCATTTAAAATATAACTCATTGATCTAGCTCCCCATCAAAATTCATAAGGTTTTGACAATCCATGCATTATCAGATTTTTCCAAAAAAGAATCCTGTTTTGGGCCCTTCACAGCTTGTCACCTACTTTATTATCCTCCTTTTTCACATAATTACCCTCTAAAATCACTTGTTAAAATTACCAAACCATGGGGTGACCCTCAACATCACTTTAGATAGCCATAATCTGCAAGTTTTTCTTCATAATCACCAAAGATTCATTTCGCACCAAAGTTCATACAAATAACATGCGTGATCCAAGAGTAAGCTGAACCTTGAATAATCATTAAAACCCTAGCTTATGACCAACTTAAATTCACTTTTAACTCATCCAAAACCAACATAAACATCATCATGATAATCAATAGGATTAAAGACTACAAAATCAAACACAAAAAAAAAAACAATTGAAATCCATCATTTAACTTAAGCTTGTATAATCATGAACAACCTCAACCCTTGCATGCTTTCAAGCTTAATTAACAATTAAAAC
>NCQV01106281.1:0-11557 GCA_002740545.1 Lophocereus schottii | reverse complement strand
AGGTTGCTGCTGCATTTTCGTTGATAATGGTGTTTAATAATGAATTAGAAATCTGGGGGTGTTACAGCTTTATTCGTCAACTCAATGTGAAAAATGGCTTTCTACATGGTTATCTTGATGAAATTGTCTTCAAGAAACAACCTCCTGGTTCTATTCATCTCTACTTTCCTAACCATGTTTGTCACCTTATGAAATCTCTTTATGAATTGAAACAAGCACCTCGTGCTTGGTTTCATCACTTTAGTTCCTTCATGGTGTCTTGTGGTTTTCTTTACAGCATGGTTGACCTTTCTATGTTTGTGTATCATTAATAGTCTCACATACTCATTCTCCTTCTATATGTTGTGGATATTCTTCTGAATGGTAACTCCTCTGTGCTTATTCATTCATTTATTGCCATTCTATTTGCTCACTTTGCTATGAAGGATCTAGTTGACCCTTACTGCTTTCTTGGGGTTCAGGTTGTACGCACTTCCTCTAGTCTCTTTCTCTCACAATATAAATGTCACTAATATGCTTAAGAACTTAACCTTCATACTCTCAAATCTGTGCGCACACCGTGTGTTTCGTAGACTACAGTAAGTTTGACTTATGATGAGTTACTGTCATATCCACCTGATTATCGTTGCATGGTTAGTGCATTATAGTATCTTTCCATGACTAGACTTGATATTGCTTATACCATAGATGTAGTTTTCCAATCTATGCATGCTCCCTCTACATCTCACCTACTTGCTATCAAGCGTATTTTCAGGTATTTGCAAGGTACTACTAATCATGGCCCATTTTTCGAGGCTAACTCTAGGCTCGACTTGATGGTTGTCGTATATGACTCTGATTGGGCTGCATGTCCTGATAGCAGCAGTTCCACTACTGGATTCGTTGTTTTTCTTGGATATAATCTCATCTCATGGCATTCTAAGAAGCAACCTACAGTTTCTGGCTCCTCCATGGAAGCTGAGCATCGTGCCACTGCTTATACTGCCACTAAAATTCAATGGCTACGTCAGCTACTGCCAGACTTGGGTATTTTGGTACAAGTCCCCATCTGACTTTTTTGTACAACATTTCTGCCACTTATCTTGCTACGAATCTGGTTCTCCTTAGTCGCAGCAGGTGTATCAAAGTTGATTACCATTTGTTCATGAAACGGTCAACAAGCGTCATCTTCAGGTCAAATTCATCCCTATTCAGTCTCGCGTTACTGACATATTCACTAAGGACTCATGTCACAAAAGTTTCTTTTTATTTTAAGGCCAATCTCTCCATTGTTCTACACCATACAAATTGAGGGGGTGTAATAGTGTATATATGTAGCATCCCAACCCCCTACCGGGCCGCGGACAGTTACCATGAATGGCTTTAAGGATCGTCGATTGGCCGCACAAATCACTATAAGTCTTTCCTGCGTGATTCGTCCTCGCTTACACACTGCCTGAGAAACTTTCCAGGAGATCACATATCCCAATATTGCTCTCCAACAAGCATGCTTAACTGTGGAGTTCTTAAAAGTGGGCTTATCGGAAAAAAAGGTACACCTTTGGTAATTTAAGTAGTCACTTGGATCCTTTTAAGCCACACTTTGAGTGTTACAATATATTTAATCTTTAATTATTAGGTCTTAGACCTTGACTTGTACCCATGTAAACCCTAATGTATTGTTATAAATACAAGTCTAGCCACCTGTGTTGAGGTAGGCACTCTAATCACCGTACAACATGTGACCCAAATGCCCAGCTTCCTTTTCACTCTTCTATGCATGGCCTTATTTTGTTATTTATCTCCCTCGTAGCCTAGCATGTGAAGCCTAGCCCACCTCATCCCTCTCTCTCCCTTTTCCTCACTTGTAGTCCTTGTAGCCTCTAGCCTAGTGACATTTATGATGTCATTCCATCACTCACACTCCAAGCCAACACCCATCTCAGCTTTCTATTTCTCCAGCTGTGTAGGCCTGCTCTTTGAAGAAGTGGCATGAGGCCCTAGCCTGCCTCTCCTTCTCTCTCTCTTACTTACCTTCCCAATCATCCTTCACATGTGCCTACTCGTTATTTCACTATAGCCTTGCGATCACATGAAATCCGCCCACAGCATATGACACACGAAATTTTGGTCAAACGCTAATTAAGCAAGCAGCACATGTCTCGACTCTTCAAGTTAATGTTTTGACCGAGTCCAAGCCAATCTTCATGTGATTCAATTAGTTGGTAAATTACTGTCATTGGACCCAATATTTTCTGCTCCCAAATGGCCCAAAATTAATGTGGAAATAAACTAGCCACTAAACTGAGATTAATTTCCCGCTAATTGAAATGGGCAGTCAAGGAAGGCCTATGAACTAG
This sequence comes from Lophocereus schottii, assembly GCA_002740545.1. Taxonomy (NCBI): domain Eukaryota; kingdom Viridiplantae; phylum Streptophyta; class Magnoliopsida; order Caryophyllales; family Cactaceae; genus Lophocereus; species Lophocereus schottii. Next base: position 9,218 of record NCQV01106281.1, on the reverse strand, counting down.
TATAAAAACGGTCCAAGATATGAGGGGTTTCATCCATCCATTCATCGGCCAATTCATTCATTTCCTCATCTATTCTTTAGTTTTTTAATTCTACTAGAGATTAGAGCATTTTTGTAAGATAAAATCATGTGAGTTTAGAAGTTTAGAAGAAATAAGCTTTTTTAGCTATTTTTCTCTTCTCTTCTCTTCTGTTCTTATCTCATTTGTGAGTCAATTTTACGGAGGTTATACTTAATTCCATAATTTTGTGTAACTAAGCATCAAAGTTTCGTTATAAGAGGTAGAATATACCATCAATTGAGAGCATGACTAGACCAGTTTCGGTAGTATTTTTACCAAGTATGGCCGACTATGCTGCCCATCTGCGGCTAAGATGGAACCTTCATAATTATAGTATTTTACTAATTCCTTTAGAGGCTATTTTTGTCTCTTGTTGCGTAATTTGAGCCTTTATTTGATCCTAACTTATAGATACATATTATTACTATTTCTTATTCATATTCATTTTAACAGTTTAATGTGCTATCTTATTTATGTGTTAGACTTTGTAGGATAATATGATATTATGTAATTGTACTTAAAACTACAATTGTTATATAATTTATGCTACAAATTATATGAGTTCTAAAATGAGTAAGTCATGCTAACCAATAGGTGAGTTATATCATATGGCAATTATAAATTATTTTTGAATTCATGGACTAATGCTTGTAGTTTGGGTTGAATAAACGACTAATTGAATCCCTGTTGTAGTTAGTAATTCAATAATCAGGTCATGGGGGTATTCATTGATTCAAGGTTGAATCGGACTAGACGGGATTCGCTTGGACAGAAAATCGAATAACGAGTTTGTTAGTGGACCAAGGACCAGACCAAGTAAGAGCTTAACCAGATTAGGACCGAACCGACAAAACCCAGTCAAACAAGGAAAGGTCCGCCTTAGGATCGACTTAAAACACGGGCAGTGGGCTGCGTAAAGAATGGATCATGTAAGAAACTCTGATGGAGATACTTCGTTATGGGTAATAAATACAATTTGGCCTATAATATTTTTTTATTTTTTTTAAAGAAATGCACTATTGAAATATTTGAAGTTTGGGCTATTGAAATTGAATTTTAAGTTAATGAGACCATTAGCATTCGCCATACATGGAGCCATCTGTCTTGTTGTCCTTCTACAAAGTTTTCATGATAACATAAATTAAATAAAACAATCATCATCTTTGCATCATGCACACATCAAACATTATAGTTGTAAAGCTAAGAAAGTATTGCTTTTTCTCTATTCACTGACCCCTTTTCCTACACTTCAAGTGTGAGAATCAAAGAGGTTGAGTGTAGCATTGCTGCTCGTTCTGGTGATGGGCAAATCCAGAGAGACGCAATGAGCATTGGGCATTGGGCGCTGCCCAAGGCAACACGGTGCACTATGGCTAGTGTTGACATCAGGAGGCGAACGACGGTCAACTGAGATCAAGGACGATATTGCTTCAAATATCAAACCAAAGTTTGCACCTTTTTTCAATTAAAAAAAGAACATGGATCCTAAACTGGTCCACTCGTTCTAGACTGGGACCGAACCGAAGGCTGAACAAAGCTCGAACACTGGACCAACAATTGGACCAAATTCAACTAGTCCAACACGGTCCTATGTAGTGTGAGACGGTCCTGTCCGGTTCGATTGAGATTGAATAATGAACAACTCTTATATGAAGTCCTAAATCTTTCTTTGCTTTGATTTCTCTATTTTTGCTTGACTAGTTTATTTTTCTTTAGTTTCTTTTATTTATTTTGATTATTGAACTCCTTAAATCATGTTTTGGCTAAAATTGAAAAAGTAAAATTTTAAAGTCACTGGCATTCTCCGTAAGATACAAGACCTATATACTCGCCAGTAATTGTTGGGGGATGATTTTTAAGACTTAATGATCCACATCAAGTTTTAGGCTTTGTTGCCAGAGAATGGTTAGTAATTTTAAATTTTTGGTTTTTCCTTTTCCTTTTCCTTTTTGTTTTTTCTTTCTTTTGTTTATTTTATTTTTCTTTTGTTCTTATCATTAAAAAATAAAAAATAAAAAAAAATTGATCTTGCTTGGTTCTTGTTTGGCTATCGTTCTGCTGGAAGTGGGGTACTCTTTTGTTCTGTGTAGGATATATGTTTGGAAAGATGTTCTGTCCTCCTAGACTATGAAGAATGCAATCCTGAAATTGAGTGTTGCCTTAGTCGGATTAGAGCTGAGAAACATAAAACTAAGAAAAAGATGGTTAAAGAATAAAAATCCACAATCTAAGCAACACAAAAAGTACTTTTCTCCCGGCATTTATGATTCACCTACAACAACCTATACGACTACAATCATGGGGTCACTTGAGATTAAACCTTCTATAATTCAAATGGCCCCAATGTTTTATGAGCTATAGTTTGAAAATCTTTTCAAGCATGTTTAGTATTTTTAGAGATGTGTTCCACTATCTTTCTAAATAATGCCTCTGATGATACTCTTCGTATATATCTTTTTCCTATCTCTTTGAAAGATAAAACTAAGTATTGGTTGGCCACTAAGACAAATATATCCACGTAGGACCAGATGCAAAGAGAATTCTTGAAAATTGTCTACTCTATTAGTAATTTGACTACTTTAAGACATAAGCACTTTCTTAAAGAATAAAAACAAACCATTGCATGAAAGGTCGGGCAAATCTAGAGAGTTATTGCATAGATAAGCATAGTAGGCAGATGGTTGATATATCTTGTGGTGGTAGTATTTTGCATAGGACTCTTGAAGAAGCTTGGAAATTATTTGAACATTTGAATGAGAACTCATATGTGCTTGTGACTTCCTGACATTATGACTCACCTAGCAATTGGGGAGTAAAGAAAGGGACATATGAGGTTTCACATTCAGTTGACCTTTGTACTAAAATTGATGTTTTATCCAAGAAATTTGACCAATTGTTGTGTATGAACAAAATGTTTAATATCCTTTCTATGCAAGAGGTGTGTTCAATTTATGCTAGTCCCTTGCATGCTTTTATTGATTATCCTTCTTGTTGGCAAGGCGAACTGTGCGACTGAACAAGTAAATGTTGCTCAATGATTTCCTATAACCAATAATCCTTATTCTGATACCTATTATTATGGTTGGAGGAATCATCCTATTTTTTTTATAGAGGTCTCAAAATGTTTAGAATCCTCAAGTCTAGGCTAGCAGACCTGCTCGTCTCAGTTTCTAAAACCAAATATATGCTCTTCCTACTTCTCATCAACCTTCATCTAGGAGTTATCACCTTAATTTCTACTCTTGGTACCTTGACCTCTATTGTGCAAAATGTTGACCTCTATCATATCGTTAATTCACACTCACAATTTGTCGCTAAGTTAGAAACCCAACTTGGGCACGTGGCTATAGTTGTAAGCAAAAGAGAATAAAGAAAGTCCCAAATTATCCCATACAAAACTGTAAAGGCCAAGAATTTGAGCAATTGATCAAAGCTTTCATAAATAGCATGGACCACATACCATGGATAGTGGACATAAAGTTGATAAAGAGAATGACATATCCCCTCCTCTTGTTGTGTATAAGTCCATTGTCGCATATAAGCCAAGGGCTCCTCACCCTCAAGCTTTGGATGCACTATTCTTGTTTAAGAAAGACAAGCAAAGAGATGATACCTAGAGATCTTTAAGCAAGTTTAGGAGAATCTTCCTCTTTTGGAAGAGATAAAACATATCCTTGGTCATGCAAAAAGGCATGTGTACTTTTATAAGCAAATCTAAATATAGAAAGCCTAAAAAGGTTCTTCTAAGTAAATAAGTGAGCTTAGTTTTGAAGTTTGACACCCCCACCTAAGTTCAAAGATTCTAGTGTTCCCAATAATTCATGTTATATTACTGGTCATAGAATTAAAAGGGCACTCTTGGCTTTGGACTCTAGTATTAATTGTATATCAAATTCTATTTACTTAGAGTTGGGATTGGGTGAATTAAAACCTTTCGAATGCACCTTTAACTTGCTAACATGTTAATGGTGATTCCTAAGGGATGGATAGATAATGTCTTAGTTTAAAATGATGATTCCCAAGAGATCCTAGTTATTGTAGGATGTTTCTTCCTGCAGACAACCAATGCTACCATTAACTATAGGTCGGGAGTGACTGATGTCTCATTCATGAATATGAAAGTTACACCTAACATTTTTAAGGATTCTTCTTAACTGTTTAGAAGATAAATCTGAATACTTCTTTATTGATGTGATTGATGAAATAATGAAGGTGACCTTACATGCTTTTCTAAGTGACAATCCCTTGGGAACTTGTCTTTCTTATGGGGATTTAGCATTATTTGATTTAGGAAATAAAATAAATGAGATAGATTCTATTTTTGGCTCCATTCCTCATCATGAGTCTTCCTCTTGTGTGCCTGCTTATGAGCCTCGCACACCTTTGGCTAGTTCTCATAGGCCCTATTTTGTTGTCTCCCTACCTAAACTTGAGTTGAAACCTTTTTCTAACTCACTCATGTATGTGTTTCTAGGCTATAAAGAGAACCTACCTACCATTATATCTTCCTTTCTGACTTATGATCAAGATCAAGAGTTGATTCATGTCTTGTTTGATCATGAAGGTGTTATTGCATGGTTGGTTGCTAATTTGAAAAGGATAAGTCTAACTATTTGTATGCATAGAATTCACTTAGAGGACAATGCTAAACTTATTAGGCAAATGTAAAGTGGACTGAATCCGCATATGAAAGAAGTTGTGTAGAAAGAGGTACGAAAGCTTTTACATGCAGGCATTCCAATAATCAATAGGTTAGTTCATTCCCACTAAGAAATTTGGCATAACTATGGTTGAGAATTATTATGATGACTTTGTTTAATATAGACCATGGGGTAGAGGGTGTGTATTGATTACAGAAAGCTAAATTATGTCACTGGAAATGATCATGTTCTCCTTTGCTTCATTGATCAAATTTTGAAAGATTTTACTGTTTCTTATATGGGTATCTAGATTACAACTTTATCTTAATGAAAGAGAGAAAAACACCTTTGCATAGCCATCAGGTAGATTCACCTATCAAAGGATGCCTTTCGGTTATGTAATGCACCTTGCACATTTTAGATATGTATGTTGACCATATTTTCCAACTATATTGATAATTTCATAGATGTTTTTATGGATGATTTCTCTGTTTTTTGGTTCTTCCTCTGATGTGTTGATTGCTAATTTATCCACTGCACTAGAAAAACCAAAGAAGGGAATCTTATTTTAGTTTGGGAAAAGAGCTATTTCATGGTCCAAAAAGCAAAAAGAGAATTGGGTTTGATAAAGCCAAGCTTGATATTATTTCAAATATGCTTATTCCTACTTATGTGAACTAAGTCTGGTCTTTCCTGGTCGCATTGGTCTATATAGGAAAATTGTTCAGGATTTTAGCAAAGTGACTGGCCTTGTTACTAACCTTTTATCTGAAGATGCTCCTTTTGTGTTTAATAAGTCTTTGTGCAGAGGTTTTTCAAAAGCTTCTGTCATTGTTGGTGTCAGCCCCTATTATGTAACCCTTTGATTTTTGTCTTCCTTTTGATATTATGTGTGATGCATCTGATTTTGCTATTTGGGCAATTTTCGATCAAATGATGAATTGAGTGCCTTATGTCATTCAACATGCACAACTCTGACTAACACACACAAAAAAAAAATATTCCACTACTTAAAAAGTGTTGCTAACCATAGTATTTGGACTTGAAAAATTCCGTTCACACCTTCTGTGGTCAAAAGTGATTGTGTCGACTAACCATGCTATATTGTGACATTTGTTGATCAAGAATGAGATCAAACCTAGACTCACTAGGTGGATTTTGTTGCTCCAAGAGTTTGACATTGAGATAAAAGACAAGGTTCTGAAAATTCAATTGCAGGCCATTTATATGTGATCAGTATACCAATTATTTACTTAGATTTTCTAACCATTTTCCTAATGAGCAATAGTTTTGTTATGTCACATGCTCGTCCCCCTTGGTTTGCTCACATTGTGAATTGCCTTACCACTGGAAAGATCCCTACACAGTGGTCCAAACAAGCGAAAGATAGTTTCTTCTCAAACCCTTTGCATTTGTAAACATTATCTTAAATAAGTCGTTTGTTGGTATGTCCTTGAGAGTGGAATTCATAGTATCCTGACCTTCTATCAATCTTATGCTTGTGGTAGTCATTTTGGAGGTCGTAGGGTGGCTGTTAAGGTCATACGAACTAGGTCTTATTGGTCCACTCTATTTTATGATGCTTATATTTTTTTTATCGTATATGGGTGTCCTATCGCGTCATGATATGATGCCTTTTTCCCCTATTCTCAATGTTAAGAAATTTGATGTGTTAGAAATTGATTTTATGCGTCCTTTATCCCGAATCTTTTAGCTTTGTCTATGTATTGATTATTGTTTATTATGCGCCAAAGTGGGTGGAGGCTCCAGCTAATAGGACCAATGACCACAAGGTGGTAATCAAGTTTGTGAAGGAGTATACTTTCTGTCGATATGGGATGCCTAGGGCTTTTATTAGTTATGGAGGAAGCCACTTTTATCACGGGTCCGTTGAGGCATTGCTTAGAAACTACTATGTGATCCAAAAGTAGCTACCTCCTATCACCTTTAAAGTATTAGTCAAGTTGAGGTGTCTAATCATGAGATCATTTCTATACTTGAGAAAATGGCTCGATCGATAGAAAGGACTGATCTTTGAGATTGAATGATGCTCTTTGGACCTATCATACTGCTTATAAAACGCCTATAGCAATGTCGTTTTACTAGCTTATTTTGTGTAACACTTGTCACTTGCTAGTTGAGTTAGACCACCGTGTTTTTAGGCTATTAAAACTTTACTTTTGATATGAAGCGAGCGTATTCTAAGCATAAGTTTTACCTAAACAATTTACATGAATTGCGTGAGGAAGCAGATGAGAATGCTATGATTTATAAAGCTAAAACCAAAGTTTTTCATGATAAAATGATTTCCTGTAAATTTTTTGACATAATTAGAAGATTTGGCTATTTAACTCTAATCTTAAACTGTTTCTTGACAAGTTGATATCTAGATGAGATGGCCCTTTGTTTTCCAACAAGTGTTTCTTCTGTGTCTAATAAGTGCTTCCTTCTGGGCCTGTCCAGATTTTGGATCCCCAAGAAGATTGTGTTCGTATTGCCAAATGGTTAACGTTTGAAACCTATTATTACTAATGAGATCAAACCTTCTTTGCTTTAGTCCACCAATCTAGTAGACCCAGTTTACTATGATTAGTGGTTAGAAGTTTGCCTGGTTGAGCACATAAAACTTAGCACTCGTTATGGGCATCAAAATTTTCTTAAATGAGTTTGAGTTTTTTGTTTTTGTTTTCCTTTTGTTCAAGGTCCGTGTGTGTCTTAGAGTGCATTTTGCTTAATTTTGGCTATTGTTGGTGGTGAGGGTTTTGAAGGTACCTTTGGAGTTGGCTTAGTGGGATTGTGTGCACATGCTTTGCTCATGCTAGTAAGTTGTATTACTCTTTTATCCATCTTTGTCTTTATTATTGTTTTTTGCATTGAGGATAATATAAAATTTAAGCATGGGGGAAAGGAAAATTAAAGATTTTGAGGAGAATTGAAATTTTGAGTAAACTTGATTTTGGGAAGAGAGTGGGTGTTTTGATTATACATGCCCCACTCTTGGTATTTAGATGACATTCATGTCACCTGTGCCCCTTGGAGATTATTTCTAGGTTTAACTAGTTAATGGCCAAAATTTTGCTATGTTGCTGTCACTAGGTAGCCAATTTTGAGCTTAAAATTAATCCCCATTTTAAGTGTCATAATGAGTACGTAATAAGTATTGATTTCCTCATTGACTTTTTATTGTTGATCATGATCAAAAGAAATAGAACTAAATTAAGTTATGCTTCCAGTAACAATGTTCAGGTGCTATTTTTATTCATATCTTTAATTTCCTGAACACATGCGAAGTTTTTTTTTGGTATTATTTTTTTTCACATCTTTATCCATTTAGGTGAAGGAACACATGGAATCAAGTAAACTTTGAAAAAGTCAAAGGAAAAAAATCAGGAAGAAACACGAAAAAAATGAAAAATAGATAAATTGATTAGCATTAGGAACTTGATTTTAAAGATACTCTTGTGACTTTTTTACATGGGGTGAGTTTTGTACTTAAGGGTTCCGATATGGTTAAATATTAACTGCTTAATTTGCTTAAGTCTTGGTCTATTAACTTAGTTGAGACTGGAGATATTTGATAATGTGTTATATATGGGTTGGCAGCAAGTTGTTCTATTTGATTACTCGCTCTATTTGATATAGGGTGCATATGCATAGTTAGAATGTTTGATATTCTTCCCAAATGGTGTTCTACTTTACAGATTGAATGAATGTATGCATTATGTGCTCGAGGACTAACAATGTTTTGTTGTAGGGGGGCTAATAACTCATATCTTTTTGAGTAATTTTGCTCCCATTTATCTACTTTTAAGCCTTTGAAATACATTTTTATAAGCAACTAATTGATATTTTATATGACTTTTAGTTATGAAAGAAGATTCAAATTTGGATCTGAAACCGAGTAATTTTTGCCAATCATCTTCATGATCCAAATTGCAACCAAGTTACATATGACCCACGTATAGGAATGCGATAGATCAGGTCTGAGTCTATCCTCCTGAACCCAAACCCAATTAATTTTTCGACCTAAACCTGAACCTAGATCCACTGCAAACCCGTTGGGTCTGCAAAGATGGGACCCACGTGGGTCTGGCTGGTCCAAGTGTCTTGAACAGATCCTGACTGTTTTTCACGTTAACAATTATTTTTTTGACATTGTAACATGAATTGCCATATTTGAATTTAAAAGACATGATATTCAATTAAAAAAAAAACATTCTAGCAATATATACCATAACTAAGTATTAGTATTTACGTCTTGTATATCAAAAATAATATTTTAATACAAACCATGAAGATAAAGTCTACAAACATAACAGCATAGTTCCTCTTCTACGACCGGCACTAAGCAAAATGGTCTATGATTTACTAGTTTAGAGTTGCTTTAACTAATTGCCTTTTTCACATTTTTTTTTTTTAAAAAAAGTAATGGACGTAAACGGGTCTTGGGTCAATTCTAGGTCTGAATTTTTCAAATCCTCACCCAGACTCGACCCACATCCCTTGGACCCAGTCCTG